>CAJNIZ010005087.1:0-20144 GCA_905231905.1 Symbiodinium pilosum | reverse complement strand
CCTAACCCCCCCTCAACCCTAAACCGTATAATCCTAAACCCGAAACCCTCAACACTAAAATTAATGATAAGCCCGAAACTCTCAACCCTAGACCCTATAATCCAAAACCAATACCCTAAACCCGATATGATAGTACTTTCCATTTTCTTGTCCATCCCCTTTACAATCCCTAAATAACCCCTATATACCCTATTATATAACCCTCAACCCTAAACCTTATATACCCTATTATATAATCCTCCACCCCTAAACCCCTAAACCCTGGAAGGCAAGAGGCCAAGGTTAAATTACAGTAGTTTCCATTTTCTTTTCCATTATCCCTATATGTAATCCCTGCATAACCCCTAACCCAAAACCCCTAAATCTCGGAAGGCAAGAGGCCAAGGCTAAACTATAGCAGCTTCCATTTTCTTTTCCATCATCCCTATATGTAATCCCTATATAACCCCTATATACCCTGTTATATAATCCTTGACCCCTAAACCCCAAAACCCTGGAAGGCAAGAGGCCAAGGTTAAATCATAGTAGTTTCCATTGTATTTTCCATTATCCCTATATGTAATCCCCATATAACTCCTAACCCTAAACCACTAAATACCTATATAACCCCTATATACCCTACTATATAATCCTCGACCCCTAAACCCCAAAACCCTGGAAGGCAAGAGGCCAAGGTTAAATCATGGTAGTTTCCATTTCATTTTCCATTATCCCTATGTAATCCCCATATAACTCCTAACCCTAAACCACTAAATACCTATATAACCCCTATATACCCCATTATTTAATCCTCAACCCCTAAACCGTGGAAGGCAAGAGGCCAAGGTTAACAGAAAGATGGCCAAGAAGGCAAAGTTGGCGGTAAAAGCAAAACTCTCCAAGGAGCCAGTCCTGGATTTTTTGGTCTGTGATTTGGTTATGGGGATATATAGGTGTTATATGGGGGTTGTATAGGGTTTAGGGTTGGGACTTAGGGTTCAGGATTTTGGTCTGTGATTTAATTATGGGGATATATGTTTTTTTTCCCAAAGTTAGGGTTACCTTTTTGTGGCTCCCCTTAAGAAGGGTTATAGTATTTTGGGGTCACCCTATTTAGGGAAACTACCATATAGGGGTTATATAGGGTTGTATAGGGGAACATGGATATTGACAAGGGGTGGCTTTATACAGTAAAGGAGTCTTGGCTTCCTCCATCCCCCAAAATGGGACCCCGTGTACTGTCCTTATTAATTATACGGGTTTGTGTTACCAAGATGCTCTTGCAAGTTGGCATACATGTTGGCTCTCTTCCGCGTGTTTCAGAAAGTAGCCTGCGAGAAAGACATAGGATTTGTTGTTTTGGTCCCTCGCAACTTAGCAATCCCCCCCTGCCTGCAAGCTCAGGCATCACTTGATCTTCACTCCCTGCAGGTGATACTCAAAGTAGAGGGGTTATACAGGGATCAGTGATCTTACCCCAATACTGGCGAATCAAATGGAGAACACGTGCAATGAAATGGATACTGGGGTGTGATCATCTTGTCATGCTCAGCTGCAGTGAATTATGTGGGCGTTGAAACGTCGCCGAAGTGGTTCAAGGACAGCATGCTGCTTTGCAAACATATGTGGAGTTCCCGTCTTGTGCGAATGGTTCACGCGTGGGTCACTTTCGGCAATCCCTAAACCCTAAACCGCGTTGGCCCCTTCAAGAAGATCTGCTGCTCGCTTAGCTCAATAATGTTGAGTGAATAACCCCCCTCTCGATTGATCTAGCTTCCTTTTTTGGATTGAAGGTTTAGACATGGGGGGTTTCTTGTAGATTCGTAGAGTAGACAATTTGGGGTGTATCTGATCCCCTTCTAGGTCTAGTTTCTGATGTGGAGTTAACATGAAGTCTTGGCATGAGAGGCGATCCTTTGTCGTCTTTTTGCTTGTTTTTGAGCCACAGGCACTTGGAAAGCACTGTTTCGTCAGCTTCCATTCTTGCAGCGACCTTTTTCAACGAGCTGTTTGTCCATGAGTTAGCCTACAAAGTCATGGGATGAGTTTTGAGAAGAAGCAGCCGGCTGTTCCTCAGTTGGTTTCGGCTGTGGGCCTGCTGCAGCCATGAGGATTTACAAGGGCTTAAAGGAGTGATACTAAACATCCTGTATAACACTTGGTCCCCTTGGGCTGCACCCCGAGCCATTGAACCCCCAAGGCATAAATCCTAAACTCCAAACCACTCATCCCTAAAACCTAAGAGCCCCGAGAACATGGAAAGTTCTCCAGAAGCATCCCCGACTTAGACGCCGCGGGATGCAGAGTTACATACTTCCTATAGTCGTGTATGACTACTATTAAGGATAGCACCAGTGTGTTAAAGTGTACTTGCCTTGAGTTAACAATGGTCCTCCCTAAACACTGAACTTGAAACTCTGAAACCCAAAAACCCAAACCATGACCCCCAACTAATGGTCCTATTTGACCATAAGTATGGTACACAGTCAAGCCACAGACCCTAACCCCTCTAAACCCTAACCCCTCCACCCCCATATGTTTAACAACAATAATAGGGAGTCGCGAAATGGATCCCATTATACTATAATCATTTTCTCTTAAGAAACATTATGTTTGTTGCCCCAGACCCTAAACACAAATTCCCAAGCCTTAATAAGCACAATCCCAAAACCTTATTCAACCTGTTACTCTTCTATATAACCCTCTGCAACCCCCATATCTTGAAATAACCTTGTATTTGCCATCAAGCGTCCCCTAAACCCAACAACGAAATTTCCATTTCCTTTTCCATTCTTCCTATACCAAACACGGTAGTTTCCATTTCGTTGCATTTCTCCTAAGTAGTCTACAAACACAGCTTATGTAACCCCATATAACCCTATATAACCCCTATAGCCTTATAGAACCCTCCCTAAACCCTAAATACCCTAAACCCTTAATACCCTACACCCTAGGCCTTGTATTTGCCATAAAGCGTCAAGATCTCAACCACCACCTCGGCCAAGCCTAAGACACCCACGCAGCCCAAGACGGACAGTGTGGTGCGCAGCCAAGGCTGTGAAAAGCCGGCGACACTCCTCCTTGGTGGGACGAATAGGGTATAGGGTTTAAGGTATAGGCTTGGGGTTTAGGGTTTTGGGTATAGGGTTTAAGTTGTAGGTTTACATACAGCTTTTTGAAGGTATAGAGGGTTCGGGTCTATCAAGGTATATGCGGTTTAGGAAAAGGTGGGACACACTCCCCCTTGGTGGAATATAATGTAACTGGAATAATAGTTTAAATAAGCTCATGATGCGTTTGTTTTGGTTATTGGGTTTAGGGTATAAGGTTTTACAGGGTTCTTTGGGGGTATATAGTGGAATGATTGGGCTTCAATGGGCCAAAAAACAGGTTATGTCATGTCTAGTTTACACATTGTGGTATGGGCCTAAACCCTAAGCCCGAAAACACATATGGGGGTTATCGTGTATGGGGTCTCCCGCCGTCCTTTGTAGAATGCTAGATTCTGAATAGGCTATAATCTCAACACCTAATACTCGACTTAAATTATACCTATAATACACCCTTATATAATCATCTACATAATCCCCCTAAAGGAGTTCAGGCTATAACTTAAATAGGCTTATACAGGTTTCTGCGGACATATCTCATTTCTGTAGGCTCACGTGTAGAATACGACAAGGTTTATTTGGGCGCAGTAGAAGAATCCAGTGTGTCTACTTTATGGGGATTAGGGTTTAGGGTTTTGGGACTTTACCTCCCATCCAAGGTTCATTTAGAGGGATGAACTGTGATAAAAGCTCGAAGAAAATTTACAGCCTACCCTTGATAAGATTTCAGTAGCTAATACATGGTTCATGTAGGGATATATATATATATACATATAGGCTACTTGGTGGACTAAGACAGTTTTTCCGTTTATGTGCATTTTTGTAGGGTTGTACCGGGGGGGGGGCTATAGGATTATATTTGGCTATATATGGGTTGCATGTTATGATGTGGGGGTCTATGGGGTTCTAGATGGCTATTCAGAATTACATAAATTTACATGTAGTTGCGTGGGCTTACATGGGGTGAGCTGTCACAACCTCGCTCCGACCACCGAAGCTCACCAATCGTGATCGATAGGTGTCATTGCCCTTGACAGCGCGTGAACACCTAAGAATACACCCCTCGATGCCAGAAAAAGTCAACACAGCTTTCAGACCAACACCTCATTCCTCATCTACCAAGCGCGCTGTGAACTGCACATCTCTCCGCAATTATTTCCAAAGCAAAGATGCATTTTGACAGCGCCACATCTATGCTGAATCGCAGTGTGAGCTGCACCAATCAATAGTTTCCTCACGAGTTTGCATAGACTCACGTCAGATGATAAGTCGACAGATAGATCGGTAGAGAGATACATAGAAATGGAGAAAAGGAAACTCAAGCAGAAGAATATCAACATGCCGCTGACAATGCAAGCAGCTGCGTATGAACTGCACTGCATGTAAAGCAGTACTTACATTACTGCAGACAGGACTCTTATATCCAGCCGAGTCACTTGTGGACCAGCTTAGCCTCGCCTAGGCAGGGAGCATGAATAATCAGAAGAACAACCTCCTTGCATCACAAAGCAACTCAATCAAGATAAGCCGCAAAGGTTCTTCATCAGAAGAGCAAAATTTGCGGGGTCGCACTCCACGCACACGATGGATCCCTCACCTTGCACACCTGAAACACCAAGAACATCAACCACACGAAGCTAGCCACCACGGTTTCCGTACTTTCTCGTCAGCAATACCCAGCCTCGCGACTCTTCATCGCAAGTAGCGATCAGGATCCAATATGTGCCCCGCAATCCAAGAGATGATCATGCCTTAAAGTCTTGCCGAGCTCGCTTACAGAACGTGCATCTTGCCCATGGCGAGTAAGAATACCATAGCATCCACAGAAGGTACCGCAACTAATGCATAGATACTTTCGAGGCGTGAAGATCCTTTTCCAAGACTTTACCCTTGGACACCAGTTGCTCCCTCATGAATGACAAATGTTGGCGCTGACAAGAAAACAAGTGAAAGCCTGGCTGTCGAAGCACGCAATGAATGCCTTGAAAACGGTTCCAAGGGCGTATGAGGTTAAAGAAAAGCGGGCGACGCCTCGCCTTGTGATGATGGCTGCAGGCTCCAGGGATGCCGTTTAAGGACGTATAGAATATAGAGGGCTTCTCAAAACAAGGCTACAGCGCGGGAAGCACGGACCGTCCTACATGTTCCACTTGAAATTGAAGCCAGAAACTGCCGGCAATTTGTAATTTCCATATCCTGTTGCCTCGAACATGCCAGTGCCCGGCAGAGCAGATGGACTCTTTCCAAACTGCATTATTACGATGGCAAACGTTGCGGCTCCGGTAGGTAGATCTCAACCTCCCGAAGGTCATGCTTTCCAAACGCAATATTGGGATGACAAACATTTCTCGACCTCCCGTAGGCAGCACTTTCCACTATATATGGTTCCCGATATGTTCCCCCTATAGACGGGCACATGGAGTGGCGTCTGCTTGGCAGCTCCTGCCAGAGCTGTGACTTGCCAACAGCTTGAACTCATTCCTTTCCTAGCTTCTCAAAAGCTCCAAATGATCTAATTTTCCGACTCATTCCGACTGACCGACCGATCGCGACGAACTGACCGACTGACCCACCGACCGCGACCGACCGCGAACGACCGACCCACTCACCAACCAACCGACGGATCGGCAAGAGGCCGGCCCTGTCAGCCAAGCCTCTACTGACCGGGCAAGACAGCCAAACCTAGCAACAAAAACACGGGGCTCCCCCCACGTGGACAACGGGCAAAAGGTCTTTGATGTCAGAAAATGCTTGCGTTTTGTCCAGAATCAGAATCCAACCCTCGTGATCTGCAAGCCAATTCGCAGCTTTCTTGGCTCCCTTATTCAAAGCTACATGAGCGCGAATCTGCTACGAGGAGCAATTTCTTGTCAGCTTCGGCTTCGTGCGCTGCTTCAACTGCAAGTCTTGCCGATGCCACTAGTGCCCAAAATACACACAGCGGAAATTTCCGGTCACTTCAAACTCGAAGTCAGCTGAAAGGTCACGCCCACACTTGAGATACACCACGCATGGAATGATCCACATGCCTTGCAGCAGAAGCGGTTGGGAAAACCAGGGCATGTCACTTGCACTGCGTTTTGTCGCTTCCTGCCCAAAATTTCAACACGACCCATCTTGATTTGGGAATAAGGTGAAAATGGTCAAACATTCCACTGCAAGGTTCTAACTTCAGCGTGGCAGCACTGCTCTGGCAAAAACTCCTGTGATTTCAGCCCACGCGCATGTCCTGCAAGGCTTGTGTGCTCGCATGTCGAAAAGCGCAAAGGTGTACGACTGTGCGGAGAACACATTCCAAGAAGCGCACGTGACTGTGTCGAGAACATGCAACCGTGTTGAGAACACGGCTTCAAAGCGCACGGGACTGTGGCAAAAAACGTGCTTCAGGTCGTGCCTTCCAGTGGCTGACGCTTCAGTGCAACGAAGATGTCAATAATGAAAATTTTGGCACAGCCACAAATTCCTAAAAATCATCGTGTGAAGAAATCCATCCAAAGAGTGGATTTGGAAAGAAACGGCGGTTTGCGCTGATTGTCGCCAATCAGCAACCGCGCTGCTACACAGCCGCAAGTTTAAAAAAAACACCGTCGCATGAAGAACTCCATCCAAAAGAATGGATTCTGGTAGAAATGGCAGCTTGCTTTGGAAACTGTGGCCAAGCGCTGTGCATTGAGCAGATAAATTGCGATGATTGTCGGCAATCAGCAACCGCTGCCGCCACACAGCCGCCAGTTCAACAAAACAACGCTGTCTGAAGAAACCCAAAAGAGTGGATTTGGATAGAAACGGCGGTTTGCTTTGGAAACTGTGGGCAAACGATATACATTGAGCAGATAAACTGTGCTGATTGTCGGAAATCAGCAACCGCTGCTTCCGAGCAACCAAAAGTTCAAAAAGAAGTTGTGTGAAGAAATCGAACGAAAAGAGTGGGTCTGACCACAGGCGATGCCCCGGACACGGAAGAAGCACATACGGGCCGCTTCTTCATACGCAACAAGTCAAATACGTTGATTCTCGAAAATCAAGTTGGGCTTGCTGCTTACAAGCGGCCACAAAGGATGGAGCCACTAAGGATGAAACAGGTCAGCTGACAGCGAGCTCAACTGCTCACAAGTTCACCACGCATGAAAGTCTTTGCTTCCCTTGAAACAGAAGCATCCGTAGTCGCCTTAAGCGGCATGATGTCATTGCAAATCCCCTGTAGACACTTTGTGGCTACACAGGAAATATCATTGAAAGCCCCCTGCGGCGACATCGTGACTGCACAGGAGATATCATTGAACATCTTCGTTGGAGACTTTATGACAGCCCAGAAGCGGCGGTAGCAGTGGAATTGGCACTGACACTTCCACTGGTCGAAGAATTCTGTGCTGCAACACGCGCAGCGAGTACCTCTCCAAGATCTTCATCAGACAACTGCTGCACGCGGCGCATCAGCGTAAGGGGTCTCAAGCAGCAACAATACCACCAACAAGACCAACAACCGCAACAGCATCAGCAGAAAATTGTAATTGCACATAGCCAAACTGGGCAATTGGGCCGCCGCTTCTTCTGAAGGGTTATTCTGATCGCTATCTTATTCTGATTCTGCTGCCTGTACAGTCCTGCATACATTCAATGGCAAGGGCACCGCAACAATATGCGCTGAAGCCTCTTCAGGGCTTGCAAGCGCGGCAGCTTCGGCTCCAACGACTCTTGCTTGAAAGGAGGCCAGAAGCATGACCCCCTAAGGTGAATTTTGCCCGGGACCAACTATGTAACTATGTTGCCCAAGAAGTATCTCAGTGACCCCAGAATATATATATATATAGATTGCGAAGGGGATTATAGGGGTTCCAAGTAAGGATGATCTAGCAATAAAGGATGATCTAGCAATAAAGATGGGAAGCAACCATGTAATTGGAGTGCGGCGCGTACCCGCCCGTGTATTTGGTGGCGGGCACATAGGTCGCCCGGTGTTTCTTCAGGGTTTGAAACCTTTTGTAAGTTTTTTCAGGTGTTGTTCGGCTGCGGGGGAGAGCCGGGGGTGTGGAGCGGAGGTGGGTGGGAGGTGGGCGGGCGGGGGTGGGGGAGGTGGGGTCTTTCATATTGCGTCCATGCCCAAAGCACCGGCATTTACAGTGTTTTCGCCTCTTTGTACCACGCGCTGAGCAAAGGATGCGGAACAATACACGTGCCTCGAGCGTCCATGCCTTTCGCGACCATGCCCAAAACACTGGTATTCACAGTGCTTTTGTGTCTTTGTACAGCATACTGCACAAGGATGTGGAACAAGGAAAGCAGTCACAAGCGTCCATGCCTTTGACGACCATGCCCAAAACTCTGCTATCCATACCGTTTTTGTTTCTTTACGTTGTTGCGGGTTGCGGACTCGGGTAACACGCTCAATCTCAGAAACCGAAACACAATGTAACAAAAAATGAAATCTTCTCCTTAATGCAATCGTTTCCTTGATTTCCAACTATCTGCTTTTCCTCCAAATCGCGCTAACACCTAGGTTTCGTGCCACTTTTACGTATGGGAAGCAGCATGGCGACCTATGCGCCCGCACCCGTGTAGTTTCGTGGATTCTGAACATCTTGAGTACGATTTTCGCATATTGGACGGGACTGTGGGTTTGTCGGGGGGGGCATGATAGCGTTCATTTGAGACCTTCACGTTTTGCAGGGCTTTATGGGGTTATTGGGGCGGGACATGATAGCATGCCTTTGGAACTTTCATGTTTTCCAAGGCTTCATGGGTCGGGAGGACTTGATAGCATTCATTTGGAGCGGGACTGACTCTTTGGAGTAGCAAGATTGTACTTCTAGCTCTCGTTCACGATTCCTACCGAAACCCGAAACCTTAAGCCGCTATCCCCAAAACCCTACAACCCTAAAACCCTTAGCCCTCGACCCTGAAACCCTAGACCCTCCGTAGGTACCCTTAGCATGGCTAATTCTCGAGATTAGAACTAATCCTCGTAGCGCAATTGCCATGAAGCAGCGCATTTTTGCCAGCAGAAGCTGCAGATCTCCGATGACACGTGCTGGGGAAAGCAGCCAAAAAACACTGCAAATCAATGCGCGCATGACCTACATAAGCCAAGATCATCAAACCGAATGTAGCTTGTCATCTCATAATCCGAAACTACTTGACGAACCCCAACGGCCGATTTTTGAGCCAAAATTACATTCTCCTCACAAATCACATGCCTGCGGTGGTTTCATGCATGTGGAAAAAGCCCCTTGCTGTCTCGTACCACGGACGCCAATGCGTCGCAGACCATGTAATTATAGAGGGGTTTAGGAATTTTGTGTGTTGGGTGTGGGGCTTTAGGATTTATGATTGCAGTCCAACATGGCTTCGCAAAAGGGTCCATAAACTATCCGCTCCCTTCCGAAAGTACCGATATGCTTATTCTTCTACTGCATGGTCCCCCTTTAACCCCATTACCCCTGAAACTACCTTAGCTGGTATTTCCAACAATACAGGGTCCCTCTTTTGTAGCCCCCTCCTTGCAATAAAGACCCTGACGAAAAACGTCCATGAACATTTGGGAACCCCATGATGTGGGGATAAGAACGTTCATGGGGAGAGCTTCTTCCGAATTGTCCATGTGCATGTGAGCTATATATAATATATACCACATTGATTAATGGATATGGGGATCCTTATATAACATAAACAATAGCTCCCTAAAACCCTAAACCCCATACCCAAATCCCCAAACCCTATACCCCAAATCCCCAAACCCTGAACCCTAAACCCCAAACCCCCAAATTCTTATAAACCTCTCCTGGGTCCCTTCGAAGGGCCAATTTTGACAGTAGCGCATATGCGGCCAGGACGCAAGCAGCGCAAGCAGCAAGGATGAGCCAAGGGAAGGGGCACCGGATAGCAGAGGACAAGTTCTACAGCGGCCACGAAGACGTACCTCATCTTACTGGGGTTCGTATAGGGTTTCAGGGTTTATGGTTAGTAAGGAGTGAGGGAATATATTATATAGGCATTACATAGGAATAACATTCCAGTATTCCCTGCTAACCCCCCTAGTAAATCGTGTGCGAGTTGCTCACGAAAAAGGGGCTTTAGGACAAGGTGTATGAAGATCTACGTGTAACCTTGGGTCGGCTTTATGGTTTAAGGTTTAACGTTTCGTGTTTAAGTTATGACGAGAAACTCCCTCATTGTAGAAACAGGACTTTGAAATCCCTAAACTATGACTAGTTCTGCCATGATGCGGGGTTCACAGGAAGTATGTGGTAAGCTGCCAGAACCATGGTCCCATTATTGATGGTAGTACTATGGCCCTCAATATCTAGGGTGCCAATGTTTACCTAGGATTCTGCAATGATAGCTTTCTGGTGGCTTGTAGGGAATTAGGGGATATGATCCTTATGTAGTCCGTTTTATAATATATCTCCCTATTCCCTACCGACTGACAATAAAATAGGGGCTTTGGGGGTCAGGGGTTTGCTGAAGGTTGGGGTGTAGAGTATGCGTCCGTATGGCGGAGAAACAATTGGCGGCACCGCGACCCCAGGAGGATGGAGAAAATCAAGCCCCCATTTGTTTCCCTATACTGTTAATCGGGTGATTGACAGGAGCCGTTCAGGCGATCTACTTTCTAGATGAGGGGGATCTTAGGGATCTTCTTTAAAGATCTTCCCAGAGGCCTGGGTGGGTCATCCTTACCAAGTGCCAAGGATCAGTACACGGCCTGTGGCCAAAACACATGATGCAAGGGCCTAAATACTTAAAACATGTGATGTGAGAACTGGTTTGACGTCCCTGTACCATTCTTCGACAAGGATCCGACAACCATGATATTGGTAATTTTTTAGGTCCCTATAGTACAATCATGTTCTGCATGTTTTATGTATTGATTGGAGTGCTAGGGTTTGGAGGCCTATAGTTCTTTAGATTTTATTGGCTCTAAAGAGACTATATAGGGATTTAAGGTACTAAATCCTAAAACATCATGTCATCAAACCTGCCCTGAAAAGGGGTTTGGAGCCAAGGGTTTGGGGTTTAGTCGTTTTAGAATTGTTATGGGGCTCCTTGTTAATTTGGGGGAGGGTAATTGTTTCAAGTACGCACCTCGCCTGACGTTGGACACCAAATCTAACGAGCCTGAATGTTGAGTGGCATATTTCATATTGCGGGCTGTGCTTGATATTTAGGGGGGGATGCTGCGTACATAGCCCTGAGAAGGTCCGGAACCCACCCCTGCTGTTGGAGCAGGACATCATACACACCACGCTATGTCAGATAATTGGTAGAAAATGCAATAGCTTACGGGCACTAGACGGTGCAAAATTTCCTCCATCAAGAGTAGCCTCTCCAATTGTGGACTAGAACCTATACAAGCCCAACTTACCTCAAGAACTCCCTAAACCCCCAACCCACCCTAAACTCTAAGCCCGGACCCCCAAACCCCTCAACAGCACAGAAACTCGGGCACGCATGGCAGCCGCAAAACAAAAAAAGAGCTCTCAATAGGCCAACGTACTGTCCGGACCCTGAACCCTACAAACCCTAAACCCTACAAACCCTAAACCCTTATCAGCCTCTCAACGGGCCAACGTACTGTCCGGAAGTGGTAAAGCCCAACTTGTCGTAGAAGGACAAGGAAGACCATGAGACGGCTGCGAGGCAAAGCCTCTCTCTCTCTCTAGGAATGCAGGAATGGAAAAGAAAATGGAAATTACGGTAGGGTTTAGGGTTTTGGGTGGGAATGAAGGAATAGAAAAGAAAATGGAAACTACAGCAGGGTTTAGGGTTTAGGGTTTAAGGTGGGAATGAAGGAATGGAAAAGAAGATGGAAACTACTGTAGGGTGTAGGGTTTAGAAAGAATGGAAAAGAAAACGGAAACTACTACTATAATGGGTTTTATAAGGACTACTGCAAGGATCCATGCCTTCATTCCTAGCTAACCAAGGGTGTAAGGTTTTGGGGGGAGCGGTAAGGTTTTTAGGGTTCAGAGGTTGGATAGGTGTTCTATCAGGTTCTAGGGTTTGAGGAAGGGGTATGGCTTCAGGGTGAGCGGTCCATATGGCTTTCAGGAGATTTAGAGTTTCATTGCAAAGTTTTTAGGGTTAAAGGGTTTGGGGGGATTATGATTGAGGGTTTTGGGGTTTCAGGGTTCTATGGTGGTTGGTCTGAAGGGATTAAGATTGAGGGTTGAAAGCCTTCGAGGGCTAAACACACCTAGAGACTGGGACAAGGTTTTGGGGCCTACAATACTTTGACTGACGGCTTTGGGCTGGGGGGCATGAGGTTTAGATTGTGTTGTTCATGGCTTCAGGGTTTGCAATATAAGAATGTAGAACCGTCAGAAAAGGGCATCATCATGATATACGGTAAAGCATAGGGATGTAAAGTTGCAAGGGATTTCAATAGCACTCCGGGAAATAGTAGAATTATACATGGTTTGGGGTTCAGGGGTTTGCCAGGGGTTTGCCGGAGTAGGGGTTCAGGGTCTAGGGATTTCGGGTTGAAGGTTATGGTGTTGAGGTTACAGGACTTTAGGAATTTTGGGAGCGGGGAAACAAGGTAGGCATTTCAACACTTTTTGTCTGAGGAATTCTGGAAACTCTGGTCATGCATATTTTTTGAGCTACCTGAAACATCCGTGAGGCGTCCTTACCTTGCAATGTCTTTGCACAAGTCCTTGGCTTTGTGGCTCTTATGGCTTTGCAGTTTTGGAGGCTGTCCCTCAAGCTGTTCCGATCAGCATCTGCAACTAAGCAACAGGGCGTTCAAAAGGTCAAGACGTTGTAAGTATCTGTAAGGGTTTCTTCACGAACATCTCGGTCAGTGTGCGGCGTTGATGGCTTTGCCAAGCACTATGCTATACTCTTGCTGTGCACCTGGAGTATGCTGAACAAAATCTAATAGGTTTACGGTAAACTTCTACGTGCCTGGTCCTTAAAAGTAGGTCAGCGAATGGCCCAAAATGCCTACACAGAATCAAAGAGGCGATTACTCGACGTACTATACGGCTCCAAAAGCCTAAGCTACTTGGGCAGCCCCAAGCACCAAAGGACCCGATGACTATCCTACTATGACTGCTGCATGGCGCTGTTCTCGGAAACTTGGAATGCCCAGGAGGACTTGTTTATTTAGACTGCCGCAGCCTCGGATTTAGGTTTGAGGTCTTAAAATTAGAGCTTAACGCCGGAGATGTCCTAGACGCACAAACCGTCAAGGATCACATACAAGTCATGACCATCCGTTGCTTCAGGATAAATGAACAAGGTGTTTTGGTTCTGTAGAAGTTTCTAGAATTACCAATATTCTGGTTCTAGATCCGTTTCATAATTATGGCATAGGGTACGCCAGATAGGCATTGAAATGAAATTGGTACTTAATAAGTCCACTGTATTACCCCCGCCCATCACAATAACCAGGACCCTACGGGCATCAGGTGGTCGTGAGTTTCGGGTATCTCAACCCCTGGCCCTTGCTATAAAACCAAGAATGGGATGTCTTTTCATTTTCGTTGGGTTGCCGATAGGCTGTCAACCACATTAGAGGACGTTCAAAGGAAGTCCGTTGACAAGATGATTTGCTGACCCCGCCACCCACACACCCCCTAGCCAAATGTGGGGTCCTAATGTTGAGGGCGGGCTTCCGCGAAGGAACACATACTGAGAGCATGCCTGCCCCTCGGTGAGTGCAGGATACAATGTCGCGTGAGCACTCCAACAACAGTTTACGATACCTTAGCCTCGTGCCCCTTCACTTAAAAGCCCTCAAAACAGAATCTATGGATGCCAATTGCATACCCCTTAACTTTCTCCGGGGGTAATTAGCGTCTGCAGAGTATCCCAAATAAACACGCACATCAAACTACCCTCCACAAAGCCGAAGACCTCAAAACCTAACCAAGAATTTCAATCCAGTCTCTGAGACCCCCTAACCACCCACACTAAGATCTGAATACCAAAATTGTGAATTCCTGAATACCCACAACCCTTAACCCCTCCAGCTCCTAAGCCCTAGCAAAGATCTTGCAAGCCCTCCAACATATAATCACCTAACAACCGGAATCTCTAAACCCAAGCTCCCCTAACCACCCCCTCCCCCGAGAAACTCACTTACCCCAAAACCCATAAACCCGAATCCCAAAACCTTAAAGCCCAAACCCCTAAACCCTAAACCCCCAAACATCCCTCCAATGTCCATCCCCAGACCCAAGCTCCTTATTCCAATCGAAGAAAACCAGGTTTAGGGTTTAGGGTTTAGGGTCCAAAGCCCATTGTGCACCTGATAAACTTAACACTCCCAGTACCCCTAATAACCCTAATACGGTGGATACTAAGAAGCCTGCATGACCCTTAGTCACCTAAAGTATACTAAGGTCATGCAAGATGCTTATTATCAAGACGAACTGTAACAACTCTCATAACCGAATTCTCTAGACTGGGCGCAATGTCGGCAGCCAGGCCAACAGGCAAATGTGCCAAGGAAGTTGCCTTTGCTCAGGGTCCGAGGCTTAGGTGTTAGGGCCCAAGTTTTAAGGTTTAGGGCTTTGCTGGGTCCAGGAAGTCCCCTTCAATCCCTAACCCTAAATCCCTGAAGCTAATCTGTAGGCCTTTGCTGACTTTCAGATCCCCCGTTCATTCCCCAACATATCGAAAGCATCTTAGCCTGATGCCCAACCCCACCAAAAACGGTCCCCAAAAGGAGGTGGGTTTTAGGGTTTTGGGCACTGAGGGGCCTGGAGGGCTTAGGGTTTTGGGGTCAGGAGTTTTGGGTTTGGGGCTTGGAGGCTTCACTCTACGAGTTGACAATTTAGCCGCCCTACCTCAAATAACAAGGAGATTTAAATCATCCCCGATCTTCATGATAACGACCTCATAGCTTTCCTATTATGAAAATCATTGGTCCTCATTGTAGGGGTTGGGGGGTACCTTCCATGTTTGCTCTCGAGACTAGTCCTTTGCTGCATCTAATCAACCCCCCCGCCCCCCCCTCCATAATCATCCACTCCCCTCAAAAAGGGTATCAATTTTTTTCTGGGAATATGTATTAATATGAGCCATTGTCTAAACTCCTAGTATCCCCCTTAATAAGCCTATAGTAGTGCCCTATATAATCCCCTATATAATCCCTCTTTAAGGAGTTTAGACTATGGTTCATATGGGGGCTGGGGGGTATGAATAGTAGGGGAGGGGATTGCAAAGGTAACATGGAGCCAGGCCCGGAGTGAGTCGAAGACATTTGTACCCAGAGAAATTTCATAGAAGTTATTCAGGGGTTATGTAGGGGATAATGGAAAAGAAAATGGAAGCTACAATTTAGAGTTTTGGGGGTTTGGGTTTAGGTGGGTGTAGGGCTACATAAATTGTTTAGGGTTCTGGGTACCTGGATCTGAGAGGCCGTTCTAGGAACCTCTACAAGCGCCATCTGGTCAGTTCTGAAATTCCCTATACCTAGCCTCTAAAATCGCAGAGTCTCCTAAGCCCTAAACCCCATGTAGAATCATGACTATAACATCTTCAATCCTATACACTTTGAACCAAAACACCATGAACTGAAGCTGGAACCTTGAATCCTAGACACTTTGAGCCTCCAACACCTACGCGCTAAACCTAAGCTGCGCGCCGAATCACTACCTCCCCCTGGATTTAAGAAGCTATTGAAGACTTAAGGTTTCAAAATCTGGGGAGGGTACTCTTGGGGGGGTAATAGTCTTACTCCTAACCCTGCTTCGAAGTTCATGGACTCCGTCTTGGGCTGATAACCCTTCTTATAACTGGGGTAACTCCTATGAAGCGATATAGAGGGGTTATAAGTAAGCTTCTCGCCCCAAGTTTGAGTAGTTAGTTAGTCCCCTGAAGCTGCAAGTACATGCCAAGGTACGTCTCGAGGCCCCACTCCTCCTTGGCTCAAAAAGCCGAGGTTTGCACGTTCTTGGAACGTCATGTTCTTATAAGGCTACACACAAGGACATATCGGATGTGTAAATCGGATCTAGGGGTTCGGGTATTCATTCCTTTCTAGTTAATTAAAGCCCAACTCCAATTGGCACATGTAACCAATTTTGGGTTTTGCTTGAGGATTGATTACCGCGTTGCCGTGCCGTGATCTAAGCCCCAATACCCTGTGGGGTGAGGTTTGGGTTTATCACGGGCCCCTGCTAACCCCTATACTATCCCCTAGGTTCCTGTAGTTAATCCCATTTCAGCCGCATTTAGAGGGAAACTTGGGAGGGGTAGTATAGGGGGCGTAGTGGGAGAGCCCATGAGGCTAGATCTTTGGGCTTTCCGAAGCTTGGGCCATTTTGTGGTTGATGTTGTCAAAGGTCATTTTGACATTAACCTTACAACCACCAGAAATGTTCTCTGAATTGAAAAATGTTGCGATTGAGGCTTTGTGAGTCAAATCTGCTTAAAACGCAACGAAACAACAAAAACACACAAAAAACGCGATGAATCTACCAAAAGCAATCAGAAGTTGGGCTTATGGCCTGAAAACACGACAAAATCATACCATTGAAATACAACGCATAAAAAACTACCATGACGCAGCTGAATGTCAACACAAAATTGCCGAAAGGGCGCGGAATTGGCGCATGTCGATGTGCTTCGCGGTTTTCGTGCATCTCAATGCTTTTCTTTCTTTGCTATTGCTAATTATCAAATCTCATGAGCTTTCATGAGTGCTATTGAATTCTCCATTGTTTTGTGCGATTTACCGCCCTATGCTTGTTTTATATAGCTTCTTTATGCAATCACATTTTAGCTTAAGCTCTACACTTAAGACCACCCCACACACCCTAAATCCAAATCCCTCCTCCTAGTGCTCCCTTCGCAACCCTAAACCTTAAACACACACGGAAATTTCTCAAAAAGCGGGCCCTTTTGGCACTCTGGAGATAAATAGAGATATATATATATATAAATATCGATCTATCTTGAGAAGCTCCCTAGCCCCTGAACCCTATGCCAGTGGAGCGGCGATGATCGCATCGCGGAGGGGGCCGCGCACGAAGACGTTGAAGGTGTGGAGACGACGCCTGGGGAAAACTTACCGAATGAAGGATGGACGTGAAACGGTAACTATGTTAAGGGCTCAGGGGGTTATATAAGTGTTTAGGGTCTAGGGGGTTACATAAGTGTTTAGGGTTTATAAGTGTTTAGGGTTTAGGGGGTTATATAGGGATATATAGGGGAATGGAAAAAGGAAATGGAGGCAAGGTCTATATGGGGGCCATATAGGGATATAAAGGGGAATGGAATGAAACCGCAACTAGGTGTATATGGGGGCTTAGGTAGGATTGTATAGGGGAATGGCAGAGGGACAGGGACTTCTGTAAGGATCCATTCCTTCCGTCCCTCTAACCAGAAGAAACGAGGGCTAGAATCTAGGGTTTAAGGCTTAGGGATACAGAGCATACAGGGTCCTCATTGTGGATTCTATTGGAGTTAATTTTCGTGAGCATCCCTCACGCTGCCTATGTATAACGCTGCCTATGTATAACGTTCAAGGAATGGTGCAGGGTGGACCCCTTCAAAGGATAATGGAAGGTATAGAGTTTAGGGTTTAGGTTATAGATTCAGCCATGTTTTATGGTCCAAGACAAAAGAGGTTACAACCTTCAACAGTTTTGGCTTGCTGGCAATTACTAGGGTATCATCTAGTCCCTTATTCCATACTGACTAACCCCAGCAAGTTGGTCTATATGCTACAATTGCAGAGGTATCAAATTCAGGGCTTAAGGATATGGGTTTCGGGTTTAGGGTTCGGGGCTCAGGGTTTAGGGTGATATTTAGGGTTTAGGGTTTAGGATATGGGTTTAGGGTTTAGGGTTTGGGGTTCAGAGTTTATTGTCAAATTTAGGGTTTAGTGTTTAGGCCCATGGGTTTCAACTTAAAGTCAAGACGGACAGAAGTCATGGTCATGGACAAGCTGAGACAACTGAATAGGTGTCAGCAAGGAATGGCTAGAAAACAAACCGAAATGGACACCCAATATATATATATATGTATACATATGCTAACCTCCCCAAGACCAGCTTTTCAGCAACTGAAAGATGCAAAAAACCGAAATCACCAAATTCCAAAATTCCGAAACTTCCGAAACTTCAAAAATCAAAAAAAATAGCAGCGTTTTTTTTTGGAATTTGAAACCTGGAAATTCAAAAAACAATAATTTTGGAATTCTTGGAATTTCGGAACTTTGGAATTTTCGGAATTTCGGAATTTTGGCATTTCGGAATTTTGGAAATTTGGAATCTTGGAGATTAGGAAATTTTGGAATTTGAAAGTTCCAAAGCTTCGGCACATAAGTGAACGGTTGGTCTCTGGACCCAAGATACCTCACTCATTTCCTTTATCATCCCACATACGTCTATTATCAACACATTTGTCCCCCGTTCGAAATAGAAGTAGCTCTTGTGATAGCCTTTGCTGCAGATCATGTTGTGGCAGATGGAACTAGCAGAGAAGCATTTCTACGAGGGCTTAATATTCATAATTCTAATACATATTTACTATTATGTACAATATAATACTATGTAATTTTGTACAAACATAAGGAGTACTGGTCAAGTAAGTTTCCTAGTTACATGTTAATATGAGGAATTGGACATTCGGACTTTTGGACTTGGGATTTTAGAGTCTTGGGGGGCGTGTTACCAACCAGAAGTATCCGTTGTGACGGCCTTTGCTGCAGATG
Organism: Symbiodinium pilosum; assembly: GCA_905231905.1. NCBI lineage: Eukaryota > Dinophyceae > Suessiales > Symbiodiniaceae > Symbiodinium > Symbiodinium pilosum. The sequence goes on along the minus strand of CAJNIZ010005087.1, from coordinate 1,385 downwards.
GCTTGGCTGCCTGTGTAAACCGCTAAATTAACTACGAATCTGCAGGGGAATTCTGCGATCATGGTCTCCTGACTTTCTTCATATCAAACCTTGACTAAATGCGCGCAAAATGTTCAAGATCAATTCTACAGTCCTGGGCGCCTCGTTTTCTCTGTATATGTTCCTTACTAATTGTGCTGGGAATTTTGCAAGGAATTCACAAATGCTGGGCTCTGGCCTTTGTACATACAAATCATTTGTACAAAGATGCTTCAAATTCAAGGAGGAATTCTCGATTTCTGGGTGCTTGACTTTATTTATAGAATTCCTGTATTAAATAGGTTTCGATTGTAAAGACAAGTCTCTGCTACTGGACGCCTTAATCCTCCGCTCCTTATTGTCTCAAGATAAAACCCTTACTATGGCAGTGAGTCTAAAAGATATTTCTTTCCATATAAACCTCCCCTGGGGATCCAAGTATACAAATAATGCCTACATTGGGCACTAAAGTCTGGAAATATTACCTACATTGGGCTATTTGGGTCCCTAGGGCTCTACTAAATGAGCTTCAAATTTGAAGATAAATTCTGACAGACCTGGGCTCCTCGTTTCGTTTTCTCTATATAATATAGATCCCTTACTAAGTGTGCTTAAAACCTATAGGAATTCTCAAATCTTGGGTTCCTGCCTTTGTATCTATAGAACACGTGCCAATTTAGGTTTAAGGTTTAGGGGCCCTGGACCCTACACTGTATATGACCCCTATACGACCCTGTTTCCCGGATACCCTTACAAACCCAATTGCTGGCGGAACTCCTCCATATCCCTGAACATCGTAATTTCCATTTCATCTTCCATTCGGCTATCCAATCTATTCTCCATTAGCGGCGCACTTTCTTTAGACCCTTAAACCCGGAATCCCATATATCTCTATATTCTGTATATAGCCCTTACATCCCCTTGCAGCGACCTATAGCATCCCTAGATATTTACTCTAACCCTAACCCTAAGCTTTCCGTCCTAGCTGCTCGTGCTCCGGGCTGCGACATCCAGAAAACGGAGTCCTGGCTTCACCTGAAATGTTTGATGGGGTTAAGGGCTTGGGGATTTGGGTTTTTGGGTTGATGGCTTGGGATTCTGAGCTTAGGGCTTGGGATTTGGGCTCGGGTTTGGGCTTTAGGGCTTAGGACTGGGATTTGGGACTTTTCAGCTTTTGGGTTCGCAGCTTCGGGTTTGAGCTTAGGGCTTAAATAATCCGGGCAAACGTGTCCGCTTTTGGTAGCTATGTTGGAGTCTTCGGCACATGGAATTTTCCTCATTGCAATCGTCATTATCTTCGTGTTGAATAGTACTGACGTTGTAAAGTTGAAGTCGAGTAGGTCTATTGATTAGGATCCCCTTTCTAC
>CAJNIZ010005086.1:5838-20145 GCA_905231905.1 Symbiodinium pilosum | reverse complement strand
TAGTGGTTTCCATTTGCTTTTCCATTATTCCCTATATAACTCCTATATAAACCCTGTAATCCCTATATAAACCCAATATAGTGGTTTCCATTTTCTTTTCCATTATTCCCTATATAACCCCTATATAAAACCTGTAATCCCTATATAAACCCAATATAGTGGTTTCCATTTTCTTTTCCATTATTCCCTATATAACCCCTATATAAACCCAATATAGTGGTTTCCATTTTCTTTTCCATAATTCCCTATAGAACCCACATCACCATCGGCCATCCACGCTCCCCCTGAGTGCTTCTTCATCTGCCATCGGATAAAGTCTGTTCTCAGGCAACTAACTAATTCTGTCATCGCAGCTGCTGTAAGCCTTGGCCTGTATCAGCCTGAGCCCATTAGGTTGCTGAACCCAGTCAGGTGGTGCCCTGCTTATGAAATAATGTACCCACAAAGAGGATTAAATCTATTCTGTATAGCTATACATTGCGGATGATAGATTCCCCCAAGAAATATCCTCTGTACGAGGATTTCTTAAACTATGGGTACCCCGAGGGACCCTCAGGATACAGAGCGATCAGAACGGGGTCCTCCGGGAGTCCGTCAATTTTTGTTGCAACTCCCGACTCCCACATAGGGGTTTCCCAAAATTGAGGGCACCATGGTCCCCATGATAAGGATTATAGTATTTGGGGGTCTATGTTGGGGTCCCCTTATTTGGGAAACTACTACATAAGCTGTGCACAATAGTACTGTTGATACACTTGATGGGCATGGGATGCTTACTAGGAAATAAACTAGAAGCTTCATGTTGACCCACGCGGGCATATCAAAGTACAGATAAGGGTTCCCGCGTCAGGACTTTTCAGGACTGCTTGGAGGATTTCACCTAAACCCTAAAGCCCTACACCCTACAGCCTATATAATCCCAGTTTCCATTTCATTTTCCATTTTATTTTCCATTTGATTCTCCATTATTGGGGTCCCTATAATCCCTATATAAACCTATATAATAGTAAACCCTAAACCCTAAAGCCGGCAACAGCCACGCGACTGCTTGACACCTCGCGTGCCCTGCAGAGACCGCAAAAATGTGAGGGTTTCTCAAAATTAAGGGTACCATTTTGGGGGTCTCCATAATAAGGATTATAGTATATTGGGGTCTATACTGGGGGTCCCCTTATTTTGGGAAACTACCATGTATTGCGAAGCATCTAGTGCCATGGGGCTGAGCTACACATCACAGCCTTCCAACCTTCAGCTTCTTCCGACTTGCGGGTCTTACCACTGCACTTATATCTCAAGTACAGGTCCCCTAAATCTCCAAATATCATCTGGTATGGCTATAACTGGGTTGTAGGTACCAGTAGAATTAGGTTTCGGGGAATTGTGTCTTTGGGAAGTATGCACGCAGACTGACTGTCTCTGACCACTGCAAACAATGGGACACTGGCGTGGCTAGATCCATCTTTTGCAGACGGCCTCACTAGCTGAAGGTTGCCACAGCAATGGCTGGCAAAAGCAACAAAGCTTGAAAGTACCATACACAAATCCTGAATCACCTACCACCACTAGAGCTTTGCAAAGACTCGAAGCATCGCGGGGCGCAGGTCCGGACCTACCATCCCACGACAACAGTCATTGGCAGACTTGCTCAGATAGCCTCAAGACGCGGATACCCCCCAACATAGATGTCAAATCACGATTCTAAGGACTTCCAACTTGGGGCCATGGTGTTGAGACAACCCCATGTTGCCTCATGAGATGACTTGAACTTGATTTGCTACCAGAAATAGCAATTCTACCGAAAACAGCCCATGGCAGCTCTACGCATGGACATGAAAATCTGTACGGCGGCTCCAAGTGAGCCTTCTGTGCATGCCCGTAGCTCTATCAAAGTATTGCCGATTCTGCGCAGTTAGTCGAATCCGAAAGCATTCTCTCGCACAGCCTTGTGACAAGATCATACACTCATGGAACATCATGGAATCACAGCCGTTTGCCAACTGCACAGGACCCAACGATGGACCCATCATTCTTCCAGAGATCCACCGTCGGCTACGCCCCAAGGCCGCGAGGCAAGCAAAAGCACGCATCATGTGCATTGGCTTGGATTGGCTGTACATGTTGAGCACAGGGGTCACGCAGATAATTCCACCAAACAATTATAGTAGTTTCCCAAAATGGAGGGGAACGCAATATAGATTCCAAACTACCATACTCCTTATGACTGGTACCCCTAATTTTGAGAAACCCTAGGCCCTATAAATCCCTACGTACCCCATATAACCCCTATATACCCTACCCCTCTCAAGGAACCCCTATTTTTGGGAAACCCCCATTTCGCCTTCTGGCAGAACTCTCACTGCATGCCACAAGCTGAGCAAGATGCACCCGTGCCTTCCTCCATGATGATCTTGGGAGCCCCAAGATGTGCCTTGACTTTACGTACTGGTTCTCAGTAGGGAATAAGGTAATATATGACATTGGGATTATATGGATCTTATTCTCTTAGTCCCTACTAAGAACCAGTAAGTTTAGAGTTTTGGGTTCAGGTCAGGGTTCGGGGCTTGGGGTTTGATGTCTGCGCTGGATTATCAAGAGAATCCTGGACATCCAGCATGACCAGCTTGCATCGTCAGTTGCTCCTTGCTTGATCGAAATGGCAATCTGACTGGGCATGTATCGGAGGAGTGTCCCTCTATACGGAGCAGTTCTCCTTATCCCGAGCCCCCAACAGAGGGACACACATAGAATTGCAAGAGAGACTCTCGGCCCGGTACTCTCCGTGCACTCCCTGGTAACAGTGATGGCTGAGAGGCCCCGAGCAATGAGGGGACTTTGGTAACCCAACTCCTGTGACACGGTTTGAGGTTTAGGGTGTATCAGGGTCATATGAGCCCTGGACTAAATTTGTAGGATATCCCTTTTATAGGTCCCCCTATACCCCTATGTATCCCTTATAGGTCCCCCCCAACCTAAATTTAGTCTGTAGGTCATATGATGCTCATCAGGTCCTCATGTTTGGGGCTGGGCAACCAAAGTCCCCCTACTATCTTACCCACAACAAACCCTTATAGAACCTCCATGAACATACACTACATGACTCCGATTGTCCCTTTGAATTCGCATTTTCTTCCCTAAGCCCTTTTGCAGCAGGCTTGCACGTACGCGCCTAAGCCCTAAAACCTGATCCCTGAACCCTAAACTTCATCACAGGGTATAGTTCCCCTTAAGTAGATAGAATATGGGGTTATGGGGATCTTGTTATAATATACCCAAAGCCATATTCCATCTACTTAAGGGGGACTATAACCCAAACCCCTTGTTACTGAAATGTCTTCCACGCTGCAGGCTCCCATCTCCGCGCGGCGATCTCCGCACGAACTGCCTTCGGGAATCGTATGATAGAGCGGGATATATAGGGACATATAAGGACATATCGGATATATGTATATATATATATAGGGATAGAAAGGGATATATGGGGACATACAGGGTATAAAGGTATGTATGTACAGGGATAATATGGGCCCTAGTCTAAGCTCCTAGTCCTAGTATCCCCCTTTGATAACTTCTATAGAAGTCCCCTATAGATTTCCCCCTCTCGAAGTAAAATACTACGCAACATCACTCTGTGCAAGCGCATCGCAGTGTGAAATGTGCTGGAACAAGCACACACGCGCCAGCCGATGCACATTTCGCATAACCCCTATATTACCCCAATACAATATTAGTTTCCATTTTCTTTTCCATTATCCCAATATAACCCCTATATTACCCCAATGGGTTAAGAGGTTGCTAACCATCTTCGTGCTGTTGAACCTGGCGAGCTCACTGCTGGGCCTCGTCGGTGTCTCCCAGCTTCTTCTGGGCAAGCCCTGCCTGCAAAAGGACCCACTGGCCCCTAAAACCTTTTGAAAAAAAATCGTATCAGGGTCCCTTATTAAGGCCATTAGGGAAAATATTAAATATCCCAGAGGCCTACCCAGAGTATCACTCATGAAGGCATGGGCGCTTGCCTTGCAACACTCAGTCCACTCAGTCATCCAGCCTTTTGGGCTGCCATCGCGACCTTCACCGCAACATTGAAGCCAATCTCCCGGATCCTTCCCGTGCTTGGGAGGACGGAGTCGGCCTCCATGTCCTCCTTGTCCAAGGAATTGGCTACGGCCTCAGCAGCCTCCATGAAGAGCCGGTCCGTGATCTCTTTCGCTTCGCAGCACACGGCCCCAAAGGACATGCCTGGAAAGATGAAGAAATTGTTCACTTGCCCCGGCACACGAGTCTTGCCCTGTACCATCACTGGGTCGAATCTGGTCCCAGAGCCAAAGATAGCCTTGCCGTTGGAGAATTTGTAGCAGTCCTCGGCTGTAATCTCCGCCTGGGTCATGGGGTTGGAAAGCGAGAAGATGATGGGCCGGAGAGCTCCGCTCTTCTTTGCTGCCTGGACGGCAACCATTTCCTGAATCACTTCCTGCACAGCAAAAGCACTGCTGACATCTTTTGCGCATGCGAGGCCTATGAGACTTAGCCAACCCTGACGATGCCGGTGTCCTGCGTGAAGCATCCTGGTGCCCGGCCAACTGCCCCAACCAAGACGTCTGGCTTGTGGTGCTTGATGATGGCCACAAGATTGGTTGCATCGTATCCTTGACTGCAACTCTGCAAGACACTCGGCCATGGCCAATGATTGCACTGACTGATGTGACAGCAAGGGGGCCGACCCCAAACCGTTCAAAGGCTTTGGGATTGCTATTACTATTATTAATACTAGAATTGCTAGAAATGCTCTCAATATTACTGTTACAATTACTACTATTAATATCATAACAATCTTTACTACTAGCATCCATGATCAGCTAGGCAATTGATGATGAGGCTCCCTTGGGCTCGCCCACAGTTGCCACTGCCTTCTGCTCATCGTTCTTGTAGCTGCCTTTCCTGGGTTGCTGTTAAGGAACTTAATCTAAGTTACAATCCCTAAACCCTATGTACCCTATATATATATACATATACCCTATATACCCTATACATATATACATATATACATATGTACCCTGTATACCCTATACATATAAACATATATATACACCCATCATGGTAACTTAATTCAAATTCCTTAAGAGAAACCCAGCTTCTTGCCATCGGCGGATTTCCAGATGACACCTGGCCGCAGTTCCGGTTTCGTTCCATATTAAAACCACTAGGGTTTACATTATAGGGACTATATAGGGCTCATATAGGGAGTATAGGATATTTTTTCGGGATATATTAGGGATAACGGAAAAGAACATCGAAACTCCTATACTAGGGTAGGGTATAGGTGGATGATTTAGGGTTATATAGGGGGAATATGAGCTATAGTCTAAGCTCCTAGCATCCCCCTTTGTAGCCCCCAATATATAATCCCAGTTAAGACGATGACTATAACCCATATCAGCATGGTGCTCACCCACACAACTTTGGCACCCTAAACCCTAAAGATCATGCTCAGTCCCGCACCCTTCGAGTTTGTGACCAGGATCGAGGATGCAGGCACGCCAGCTTCATTCCTGAAGAAGTGGGAGTTTCCCAAAATTAGGGGCACCATTTTAGGGGTCCCAATAATAAGGACCATAGTATTTTGGGGTCTATATTGGGGTCCCCTTATTTGGGGAAACTACCAAGTGCTGTACAGTGCGAGGGTTCCCTGGCAAGACTAGTACCTCAAGCGCGGGGTGAGCTTTCACGACGTAAAAAAAGCGCAGAACCCGCCGATATTGCGTCCTCATAACAGAAGCCTGCCCACCCAATAAGCTCAAAAAGGACGTCCCGCTGTCTCTAGAATGGAGGAATGGCAAGTACCCTAAACCCTAAACCCTAAACGGCGTGGCTTTATATACTAGATTCCGCATTGGTTCCGTTCCCTCATCCCCAACTGCCAAGCCTACGTAGTAGTTGGCCACGTTCTTTTGCATTCCTTCATTGCCTGCTAGCCAGGGAGCAACACGGGGACGCCCAAAAACACAACCTCTCCAAAAGAAGGGGTCCAATAATCTTGGGCTCCCTGTTCCCAAACCCCAGACCCAAAACCCTAAACTCTCCAGGACACTTTTTTGAACCGAATAAAGCTCGATCTGGTCTGTGGTCTCATTATCGGTTTGCCATGTACCTAGACCTAGACCCCAAAGTAGTACAAAAAAATCCTGATTATGGGGACACCCAGAAGGCACCCTAAACCCCAAACCCCAAACACTCAACCCTAAACCTTACCTATGAACTCCTGAGGATGAGGCAACATCAAGGTGGCACTTCCAAGGTTTGCCGAGCCCGCACCGTGGAACAGGACGCGCAGACCTGAAGAATCAGTTTGGACCTACATATAATCCCGCCCCCCTTAAGTGGATAGAATATAGGGTTTTACAAGGGTTATATAGGGATAATGGAAAAGAGAATTGAAACAACTTTACTATAATGGGATATATATTGGGGTTATAATCCCCCTTAAGTAGATAGACGATAGCTTTGGGTGTATTTTGACAAGATCCCCATATACCCCATATTCTATCTACTCAATCATGTTGGACCTACATGGGTTTAGGGCTTGGGGCTTAAGAATCACATTGGACCTACATAGGTTTAGTGCTTAGGGCTTCAGAACCATGTTGGATCTACATGGCTTTAAGGTTTAAGAATTACATTGGATCTACTTTGGGGTTTGCGTAGGGATTATGTAGGGTGTACATGCGGTTCTGTAGAGGGTATTTAGCACTTTATAGGGATATTAATTATGTAGGGACTACGAGGGGTCCTATAGGATATATAGGGATTCTGTACGTGTTATGTCGGGCTTAGGGATAAGCAGAGTGCAACACACTAGGGTTGTCTGGGTGTCTATGATGTAATCCCAGTTTTCATTTAAGTTGTCCATGTTGTTCCATTTGATTCTCCATTATTGGGTGGTCATATCCCTAAAGCTCTAAGCCCTAAACCTAAACCATGTGTAACCCGATTGTGGTAGTTTCAATTTTCTTTGCCATTATCCCTGTATAACCCCTAATATTAACCCAATGAGGGGTTTTGGGGGGTAATATCCCTAGACCCTTGAGGGTAGAAGCTGGATGTAACTTGGGTTAAGGTTTAGGGTTTAGGGCTCAGGAAGTTTAGGGCTTCAGTGGTTCAACACACGCACGGAGTCGCACGGCATGGGAATATGGCGGGGTCCCAGTCTCAGGCATCGCATGGCTGAATTCAGCCTGTTAGCTCCTTCCCGACTACTGCTCCCCCTTCCTTCCTTCATATACCAAGCACTTGGCGAAAGGAAACACAAGTGTGCGGATGCGGTCATTTCCCTAAAATGGGGGAATCCCAACATAGACCCCAAACTGCGATAATCCTCATTATGGAGATCACCAAAAAAAGTACCCCAATTCTTGGGAAACCCCCATGCACAGGGTTGAGGACTGCTCAGGAATGCAGAGGGTCACCTCGGTCCAACCACGCCTTTTCCAACAATCGGAGGGGTCTTTCTGCAAGGACACCCAAAAGGGAACCTCATGGAACATCTCCAAGTAGGATCAAATGAGCTATAGTCTACGCTCCTAGTATCCCTCTTAATAACCCCTATAATGGGATCCTATATAATCCTCATAGAACCCTCTGCAAGGAGTTTAGACTATAGCTCAAATAGGTCGGTGCTTGGCTTCGGGAATCTTCACCTTCAAGCGCTATGTTGCACCCCACTTCTAAAAGATGCCCAGCTAGCCTGGCTGCGTTCTACTTGGCTGTGCATCCGCACATGGCTACAGGCTGCTGTCAACTCAATTCAAATCCCAAACCTTTTGACCCTAAACCCCAAGCTCCAAAACCCTAAGCCCCTGGCCTTTGAGCTCTGTCAAGAGGTCTGTGCACTGAGGCTTGTTCAACCTTGGACCACGCCCAGGCTTGTCAGAACGACTTGCGAGTTCCTCATTACCCCTAGAGAATCCTTCATAGAAATCCCTCCGTTAGTTTGTATGGGGGTTATATAGGGATGCTGGAAAGAGAATGGAGACTACTACAATAGGGTTATAGAGGGTCTAGGGTCTATAAGGGTTTAGGGGTTTAGGGATATTACCCCCCAATAATGGAGAATCAAATGGCAAAGAAAATGTAAAATGAAATGAAGGATTATAGAGTAGTTTACAGGTCCCCATTTTTGCGAAGCCCCCCCATTTTTGCGAAGCCCCGAGTCACAAGCATGACACTACTGCAAAAAACTCACAAAGCAATTCGTAGCCAAGGCACTTGATGCCTCCCAGTACGGCAGCAACCTAGGTTGCTGGTTGTGTTCTCATCTTTTTTGCTTTATTTTTGACGGGGTGGAGGGGGGGGGGAGGGGCTTTTCACGGGTTTAGGGTTTAGACTTTAGTTAACATAATATGCATATACTAAATGATGGGGCTTCCTTATTTTTGTAACCCAGACCCCAATCCTCCAAACCCTATATACCCGTTATATACCCTTACTCTAATAACTTAAGTTTTCTTTTTGTTGTAACCTAAACCCCCAAAACCCTAACCCTTTATACCCTTTTGTATAGTAGCTTAAACTGGGGGAATATAGGGAATTAAGGAGCTGAATTTAAGCTACTATTTTGGGGAAACCCGATTAGCTACTACATGTACCCATTATGGTAACTTAATTTAAGTTCCTTAACAGCAACCCAGGAGCTGCCACTGAGGCAGTTCCCTGAATGTCATCGTTGTACGTCAGGAACTTGGAGCCTCATCCGTATAGGGCTGAGGGGTTTAGGGTTTAGGGTTTAAGGGGTCGAGGGGTTTGGGTTTAGGGTTTGGGATTTAGGGCTTCGGATTTAGGGTTTTGGATTTAGGGTGTCGGGCTCAGAGCTCAGGACTTATACGGTTTAGCCTCATCTGCTTTTCTCTGGAACTATCTATGAATAAAAAAGAGGTATGCTTTTCTCTGGAACTATTTATGAATGAAAAAGAGGTATGCTTAATACTTCCTGTTATATTAGAAATAAGACTTGTTTGGAAAAGAAGCGTCATAAAATGTAAGACCAACGGTTTTGGGATGTGCCATTTTTCCAACTGAGGATTTAGGGTTTAGGATTTAGGGGCAAGCCTGCTGAAAAGGGTTGTGCTTTCATGATGCTCTCAGTTCACAGTCTCCAAGCATTAGAGGCTCCGATATGCTCTTACTAATCTTAACTGGCGATTGGAGAAATGGAAACCACTATAGTATATCAAGATATATATTGGGGGTATAGCAGGAACCAAGGGAATGGAATCCCTATATGGTCCCTATAATGTATGCTCTCTTATTCCTGCTAACCAACCCTAAACCCTGAACCCTAAACAGCTAATACTGCCGCTGTTGCACGGTATTCCTGAAGCAACGGAAAGGCATCGTTGGAGTTGAAGTCCTGCGCGCAACTCTGCCGGGCAGTCTGTCTAGTCGCTAGTCCCTGAAAAAGGGTTTACCTTAGACCCCAAAGACCTTCAGTTTTAGGATTTCATATAAAGAATTATACTATAGGGTCCTAAAACTGAAGGTCTTTGAGGGTCTAAGGTAGGGTTTACTACCTTTGACCGAAAAGAATTCTGTTTTGGGCTTTTGCTCAAGGATTCAGACCGTTGGGGTTCGAAAGCTGAAGGTCAGGTGAGTAGTGCTTTTATGGTGGTTGAACCTAGTAAGATTATTATCCTTGTATAATACACTATACCCAAAAGGAGTATATAATCTTACTCTATATTGGGTACCATCGTCGCCCCAAATAAAATTACTACTCAGGTGGGTCCGAGGTTGGAGATCGAAGGTATGGGTTCCAACCAATCCCAAACCTTAGTGGGGGCTATTAGGGACTAAGGGAATATAATCCCCATATAGTCCCTACTACATCATATACTCCCTTATTGACTACTAACTCCCATACATAATACCCCATTATGATGCAATGTATCCCATTTTCTTTTCCAGTTTCCCCATATTACTGCAATATCTTGCCTGATTCCCTGCTCACCCTAAACCCTAAACCCGTAACCCCAAACCCCAATCCCTAAACCCGCAACCCCAAACCCTAAACTCCACACCCTAAAGCCTCGACCCTAAACCCCTAAGCCCCTAAACCCCTATACTAAACCCACAGTAAGCCAAACACATCACCATGTTGGGGACCTCGAACTGCAGCAGACAACTCCGCCCGAAAAGCTCAGAGGCAGCAGTCATAAACTCCTCACGAGATTAGATGGTTTAGGGTTTAGGTTTTGGGTTTAAGGTTAAGGGTTTCGGGTCAGATGTTAAGGGTTAAGGGTTTTGGGCTAGTAGGGAAGAAAGAATACGTATCTGAGATAGGGATTGTTTCAGGATGAAATTCCCTCATTCCCTACTAACCACCAGGAAGGATTTGAGTAGAGCTTTTCTTTTGTTGTTGGTTGAACCAAATCAGAGTATGTTCTGCTGACACAACATTACACCCAAAAGGAATATATGAGCTATAGTGTAAACTCCTAGTATCCTCCTTAGAAACCCCGATAATACTCCCCATAAAATCCGCTATATGACCCCTTTTACAAGGTCTAGACCATAGCTCATGTAGTCTTATTTCTTGTATCGAGGACTACAGTATCTGGGTGGGTCCCAGAAACAAAACTAGCGACTCCTTTCCTTGTTTTAGACCACTCCACACACGCTTGAAATTCGGTAATTTCCTGATAGACTAGGGCATGGGACACAGGCACAGTTATGCAAGGGAGTCTAAAGGCACTGCTATAGGGATCCATGTGTCCATTCCTTATTATCCGATCCACAAGGAAGGTAAGCAATGCCAAAAACCCAAGCGGTCCCCGATGAAGGAGCCAGGGCCGTAGTAGGCAGTGTTTACCTCCACAAGAGGGTCATCACAACAGATCCATTCTCACGTATATCCGGCTGTAGCTCAAACTGTGGCCTCCAACAATCCATGTTCAAATTTGGGTCCTGCCCACACCCATTAACAATCCATTATCGGGGTCATATTAAGTGCTTTATTCAAGTATATACTTGCAAATCATTTTGTATTTGCACGCGAGCAAACGAGTCTGTTAGGCACTCAAATGCAGAACTTCGAGAGTGACCGGCCTCAGTGCCCTGCGCCGACGTGTGCTTGACACGATCCTGCTTAAGCAGAAAGATCCCTTTCTGTGGTTTCCCAAAATTAGGGGTACATGTTTCCCCATAATAAGGATTATAAGGATCTACATTGGGGCCCCCAATTTTGGGAAACTACCATGATCCCCCTATATACCCTTATGATGGCACCTACGTTCACTCCTCCACTCCCCCTTAAGCATCATATCCTGCTTCAGCCCGGTGTAGAGGGAATGGTCGCGAATTGTGAGCCTCTTCACGCCAGGCATGGCATCTTCCAGACAATGTCTCACTTTTTCCCGCATTACTATAGTCCCATTAGACCTAGAATAAACACTAATTTGTTAAATAATGCCTGAGGGCAATACCATTAAACAAAAAATCCCAAGGAGACTACAGATTGCTCTTTTGCAGGAACACCTGTTGGGGTTCCTTCTTTGGCAATGCAGCCTAGATTGCTTCTGAGGACAGAACTTCGCGGAGTTTCCACTTGCATCAGTGCAGCCAGCATCAATCATGACAGGAATTGTCCTGTGAGGATCAAAGCCTCCACCTGTCACAAGCATCTACTGGGCTGCCGTGAAAAAACCTAAATTAAGATACTATAAATATGGGTTAATATGATAAGTACTAGAGGTGCCTGATTTTCGTAGCTTTATTTAACAGTTCCTGAGCAGCAACCCAGTCTATCCAAAGTGAATTCGTGTATTCAAGCGGAACGTGGTTTGAATCCTGGCCTACCCCTGCACAACACTCACGTCTACAATAAGACGCGCAACTGACGCTTCGGGAAGTAAGCCCGGGACAGACCGTGTACAGGTCCTCGCATGCAAGCTCCACTGTTATGATGACACTTTTATTGAGGATAGTAGCCTGGAAATCTAAACAAGCGCGTTGTCTTATGGCGTTTGAGCGGCCCCTCGGCTTCTAGTTGGGGATCCGCTGACTCCTCCTACTGGCTTCTAGTTTGACGCACATGGTAGCCTGTGAATGGACAGGGGCCCAAACAGAACATATACTGCAAGCCCGTGAATATATGTCTGAGAGCCAGTGCAAGGGGCACTCAAGATCACACCTGGTATCACGACAAATGGACAAGAAAATGGAAATCACTGCGCAAAGCTAAGGTACACACGGGTCATGTAGTGATACTATTCCCATAACGGAGAATCGAATGGAAAAAATGGAAACATAGTGCAAACGGGGCTTCTATAGATGGGAATAGGGATGAGGGTTTCCCAAGTTCAGGGGTACCTTTTCGCGGGTCCCCATAATGTTCACCTCATATTAATAAACCCCTGCGTAATTGCAAAATCAGAATCCCCGAAAGTAATTACAAACCCCACCGCAATTGCAAAATCCAACCTGCCAAAATGCAAAAATGTTGGAAGCGCTCGACGAGTACTGTGTTGCCCAAGATCAGGTGTCATCAGAGTGGTCTTCTAGAGCAAGTGGTGCTTCTACGACTGGCCAGTACTACTATTGGCTAGGACGACTGGAGTTCCAGCTCACGGTCCCGGACACCCTTAATTACGGAGGCTCGTGTTCACATCCATTATGAGGTTAAATTTAATCATCAAGATTATATTAATTTGGTGTCTATATTAAGGCCCCCCCATTTTGGAAACTGCCCCCCTGACCAGATTGTCGTTGGCTTCTTTCCAGTTTGTGCAGTTGTAAATTCAGAAGCACTAGCAAACGTATCTAGAGAGCACTAACATTTTCCCAGGTAGGTTTACTCTGACCTAATGATATCTATAGGGGACCATTCGCTATGAACTAATCAATCACAGTCTAATCCCAGCTTCCATGTCTTGATAAGTGCAAACCCTAAACCCCTGTGCCCTAAACCCTAAGCCCCCAAACCCTGATTCAGGTCCCGACGCCCCTAGTCAGACTGCATAATCCCTATATATCTGCCCGGAACCGACTGTAGGCTCATGACAACGGGATTTTGGTAACCCCAACCCCCCAACTTAGGATCCTTTTATGTTACAATCATCTCTGCTATGGTTGCTATGGGGTCCCAATGTGGGGGCGGAGCTCGAGTTGCTAAGAACCCTCACGTTGCTTCAGGGCACGTGGTCCAGCTTTATCATTGGGGTGATAGCCCTGCACCATCCCATAGGCGCAGCAAAATCTCTGTAGAAGCCTATCGAACCCTAAACCCCACATAAGCCCTAACACCCGTTAAGTTCCCTAGACCCAAAACCAAACCCCAACACCCTGAAACTTAAACCCTGAACCCTAAATCCCTAAACTTCAATCCTAAATTCCAAACCCTAAATCCCAAACCCTAAACCCCAATCCTAAATTCCAAGCCCTAAATCCCGAACCCTAAACCCCAATCCTAAATTCCAAGCCCTAAATCCCAAACCCAAACCCTTCAGGCCCTACAACCCTTTAAGGGCCCTTCTGGGTCCAGCTTCCCGATAGGGATGCCCATGCCCCAAACGCCCAGATCACCGAGGCCCAGGATGCGACCGCCATCGGAGAAAACCTGAGAACTGTCGGGGGTTTTAGGGCTTTGGGGTTTGAGGGGTTTGGGGGTTTTAGGGTTTTGGGTTCTTGGGGCGCTCTTCAGCTCAGCTAGCAGCTAGCCCGTTCCCTTCTGCACAGACAGCAATTCTCATGCACATCTGTTTTCGAGGGCACATGGACTGTCCCGCCTGTTGCTCGCAACTTGCGGCACTTGCGATTCCTAGGCCCTTTCCAGACTGTGATCCCATGGTAGGGCTGTCACGTGCTATTCTAACCATACACCAATTCGAGCCTGGCGAACTGGTCTTGAAGGAGCGGTCAACTTGAATGTTGCAGGGGCGGTCGTGCGACTGGTGCGCAACAACTTGACAATGTTGGCCATGGGTGATGCGGATGCTTGGCTGCCGGCTGTCTCTTCCTCTGCCTGGGCTAGGTCCAAGGGTGTTTGCCCATTCTTTGACTGCCATGTTGGATCTGCACGTGCCTGGAGGAGTAGTTGTACTGATTCCAAACTTCCGACCCGGACTGCGTGATGCAAAGGGGCCATGCCCTCCGCGTTTGGCTTGCAGACGTCCGCTCGCATCTTGATCAGAAGCTTCAGAATGTCTAAGTGGCCATTCTGCAACCCAGCGGACAAGGGTGTAGTCCCGTGTGAGGGAGCAGAATTGAGTGCGGCTCCAGCATCCCGTAGACGAGCAAGGACACCAGCATGACCTTTGTGGG
>CAJNIZ010005085.1:0-20149 GCA_905231905.1 Symbiodinium pilosum | reverse complement strand
CAGCTCTTTATTGTATTTTATAATAGAAATATTTGTTTGTTTTTTTAAGATAAGGTCTACAACCTAATGGATTTTCAACCTCATCTTTGTGTTTTGGTGATGAGGTCTCCAACCTGCCCTATTTTCAACCTTATCTTTCCGGTCTGGCTGGCAAAGAGGTCTGCACCCTAGCTTATTTTCAACCTTATCTTATCCTGACCTAGGTGGGAGAAGAGGTTTGCATCCTGACCTCTGTTCTACCTCATCTTTCCGTTCCGAGGGGAGAAGAGGAGAAAGCACAAAAGCAAAAGCTCCACAGTTTTCAGGTCCATCTTCTGATCCGAAACTCACTTGGACCTCTTACAGGACGTCTATGATTTAGTTCGATTGATGCCAGAGGAGCCGATTAAATTAAACATTGGAGGCTACCAGATGGTTTTGAACCTTATCTTTGTTCAGGAGGTGGAAAAGTGCACTTTACATCAGTGATTTTGCACCTTTTCTTTTTGAGTAGGTTCATAACCTCATGAAATTTATTTGGGGGCCCGAAGATCTGGTCTAGATTGAAAAAAGCTACAGGTTCAAGCATGGGCAGCAGGGCGGTCAGCTCGGGGAGAGGGAGGGGACGGTGTAATTCCCTCCCCCAAATACATAAACCCCCTCCCCCTAAATAGGGGATTATATATTATAGGGTTTGGGGTTTAGGGTTTAGGATATCTAGGGAGATGGGGTAGTGACGCCGGAGTTGGTGGAAGCGGTGGTAACCGTGCCGTTACCACCAGAACCATGACCGCTTGCTGCTATCACAATGTCTAGCACCATAATCATAGCATTCTACGATTCCCATGACCATTATTTTTCTATGTATTGCGATTGCCACGCCATGTTCAGTTATGTTATTGCTGCTACCTCTCCTTCAGTTTCCATCACTACGGATACACAACCACTGCTGATTAAACTGGCACACTTGCGTCTGTCTGCTGGCACAGGGTTTTTCCCAGAAGGGGGCTGACATGATGCACCTTCCACTTTGAATAACCTGGGTTGCTGCCGGCTGCTTGTAGGCTACCCTTGCTGTTCATGAAAAAGTTGAGCACTCCCTAGCCTGACTGGCTGAGGAATTAAATAACTCAGCAGTTCAGGGTTTGAGATTTCGGGTTTTGGGTTTGAGGGTTTGAGGTTTAGGGTTTAGGTAATGTCAAGTAGCTATGCATCCTTCAATCTCACAGTATCCCTTTATCCAAAAGGTCTGGCAAATGTGCACATGTGCCGTTCCCATGGATTTGCCGACTTTGCCCCCAATTGGGATCCGCTTTTTGATACTTTGTGCATCTCAAGATGCAGGGGAATCTTTCAATATCATCTCCACAGCAGTCCGTGAGTGGAACCCCTATGGACTCCCTGAGATCCCCTTTTATCCCTCTCGCTAAGGGTCCAAAGACCCAAATATCACAGCTTTAGGTCCCAGATGCCATTCAGATTCTGGTGCTTGGGCCCTAAAACCCCATTATCTGAGTCCTTGGGCCTTTGGGGTATGGCAACTACTAAGCCAAGGTCCCTAAGGTTACCACCGCTCGAGGACGACCTGAGCTGTAAGCTCGGGTTTCTTTTAAGGGCCCCCGAAGCTGTAACGTCACGAAGCCCAAATCCCAAATCCTAAAGTCCTAAAGCCTGAAAGGCTTTCAGTTCTAGGTAGCATGCAACCCAAGGCATCACAAGGTGATGGGGTTTAGGGTTTAGGGTTTGCTCTAGATCTTGTGCTAACTTGGTCAGAATGCATCATGTTAGTGCTTTGTAACCTACCCACCCATCCCCAAGGATAAAAATCCGAAAGCGCCACCACAAAAGTCCTGGAATCCCAAACCCTCAGGGTTCTAGGATCAAGAAACCTAAGGCCTAGACCCTAGACCCTAAGCCCTAAGCCCTAAATCTTTACCTGTCTACCCCGGAAGTAGGGTTCAGGGTGATAGCGGGATTTAGGGGCGCATAGACGAAAGGCGTCCTGAACCTACTTTCGAGCTGTTGCTTATTGTAATCCCTAAGCCCCACACCCCAAACCCTCTAAACCCTAAGCCTTAAACCTTAAACCCTAAAAACTTTCCAGGACAGATTAAGTAGACCCTGAAAGCTTAGCAGCAACCCGCGGAAACAAGCAGAGCACTTTCTCATCAAGGACTCAGACCCCGGAATAGGGTTTAGGGTTTAGGGCCTGGGGCTTAGTCTTAGAATACATGCTGTCAGGGTTTGGCGAGTTAGGTGTGGCTAGGATTTAGGGTTTCGGAAAATAAAGAATCAACGCGACAAGAAGATGGAACATGGAATGGAAGCTCGGCGTTTTCATAGGCATCAGCACCATTAATGTTGTGTTTCCAGGCTCTCTAGACTTAGAGTATAGGGTACCTCAAGCTAGCCTCAAATTATGATGATGTCGGTAGTTATTTCAGCTCTACAAGTCCTTTGAGACCTGTTACGAACCTAGGTAAAACCCAGATGTCCTTCTCACTTTCCATTTTCTTGTTTGTGTGATTCTCCATTATTGGGGGCGATGTCCCTAAATGGTGTATCAGCTCACGGGTGTGGGTGTGTGAGTTTTTCAAAATGAGGCGTCTGGAGATGTGGGAAATGAATAGGGATTGCGGGCATCCCGATTTGAATCATATAGGCATCATATAGGGTATGTTTCGAGAAGCTCCAACATCGTGTGATAACCTTGTTTAGCTAGTGTATGCCAAAAGTTTCGAAACCCCATTCTGATTTTCTAGGCCCGTACACAATAATCCTTATGAACCCCGCCGAACATGTCGTTTTTAAAATAGATTTCCAAATGTGAATTTTTTGGTTCTCAACATTCTAGCTCATACAGCCAACACCCCAACCCCAAACCCCGACCCGACATTGGATGGACATCTTGCACACCTAAACTGTAAGCCCTAAACTTAGTATCTTCAAGGTACTGTAGCCACCATGATAGGGACCATGAAGGGTGGTGCAAGATTTCCTTCACCCGCAGAGTTTTGGGGTTCAGGTTTTAGGGGTTTAGGGTTTATGGGTTTAGGGTTTAAGGTTTAGGGGTTTAGGGTTTAGGGTTTGGGGTGCGTTTACTTTCGTTGAACAACAACCCATTGGTTTGCACTGCTCCCTGTACGGGCTTGGGGGCTTCTAGGGCTCGAGTTATGTTTGTGGTAACCAAGGTAGCTATATAGAAGGGCCCTGTACCTAAGGCTTTGATTTCTTTGTTTTCCTTGAAGGTTCTAGGTCGCTCTAGGTCGGTTTAGGGGGTTCGGGGTCAATTACAAAAGTTTAGGTTTTAGGGTCTAGACCTTGCTGAGAAGAGCCTGCATGCTCATGAATGCTACAAGCCTACAGAAACCGGATCTCTGCAAGAGCACAGGAAGGAGCTACACCCTAGACCCTAAACCATTCAAACCCTCAACCCTAAGCCCTAGATGTTAGTTTCCGTTTTGTGTTTCCATTATCCCTATATAACCCCAATATTATACTCGTAAAATGCGCAGTTCATCTGCCACGATGCCTTATCCCCTAACATGGAGAAGAAAATGGAAAACCAAATTGAAACCCCAGGTCCCTTTGAAGGGTGTATATAGGGTATATATTGGAGTTATTTTGGGAGAAGGGAAAATACAATGGAAACCACGATACTGGGTCATATAGGGATTATAGGGTGTAATGGCGGCAACTCTGCACTACCCATCGTGGTATACCAACAGTGCCTGGGAATATTCAGGATTAGGGAGGGTGGGGGCCCCAAACCCTAAACTTCAAACCCTAAACCCTAAACATTTCAACCCTGGCTACACTCTACACCCCCAAACCCTGAACCTAAACATTAAACCTTAAACCCTAAACCCCAAACCCCAAACCCTAAACCCCAAACCCTAAGATAGACCCTAAGCTAAACCCTAAGCCCCAAGCCTTAAACCCTAAACCCTGAACCCTAAAACGTGAAGGGACCCTAGAGATCCTGACAGCCTCGATGTGGTCCGTCTGCACGACGAAGAGCATCGATGCGTGCACCGCCACATGCGGCCATACTCTAACCTCCTTAGAGGGGGTTATATGGGGGATTAGGGTTTGGGGTTTAGGGTCTAAACTCCTTAAAGGGGGTTATATAGGGGATGAGGGTTTAGGGTTTAGGGTCTAATCTCCTTCGAGGGGGTTATGTAGGGGATGAGGGTTTAGGGTCTAAACTCCTTGAAAGGTGGTTTCATAGGGGATTATATAGGTGACTGCTATATACTATAGGGGTTATTAAGGTGGATACTAGGAGTTTCGACTATGGTTCACCTGCGGCCATAGGGGGTTTCTCAAGATAGGGGAATGGAAACAAACATGGAAGCGACCAGTTGTTTTTTGCAGGAGTACACGGGTATACGGGGGCAATGTCTCAAAACAGTGGCACCCGCGGGACCCAAGGGATATGTAGGGATTATAAGGGGACTACGGGGTCCTTATCTGGGATTTCTGTACAGTAGGTGATTGTTTTCAGAAATTCCCAGATCCTAGACCCTAAACCCTAAACCAGGTTGCAAGTGTTGCTCAGGAACGATCGCCTTCCTCTAATATTAAAGTCCCCCACCTCGCCGCCGCCTAACATTTAGGGGTTCCCCTACTACCCCCCTCTATACTACACCCCCTAGGTTTCCCCTTAGTTTAAGGTTATTTAGGGATAATTCAGCTTAATTAAAGTTAACTAAGAGGGAACCCAGGAGGTGGTAGTATAGAGGAAGGTTAGTAAAGCAACCCATGAAACGTTGAAACGTTGAAACGTTAAATGCTGTATTTTATTCACAGGGATCCCAACACCCCTTAATAAATGAATACAGCATAAATGGCATTCAAGCTATATTCCTTTACTTACGGGATGTTGGGCTCTCTGGGTTCCAGGATATATAATTGAAATGTTGAGTATTAGAGGGTAGCTGTTTCGTATTGTGGGAGAGGATTACCAGAATCATTCAAGGGTTGTTAGTGCAAAATGTTGCCCAATATAAGGGTATAGCTCAGGTAGACCCCCCACCTTGTAATAGTGATATAATTGGAATATGAGTGGACCCTAAAATGATTATTCTTCGCCCTTATAGTCACTATTACTGGGCGGGGTTCGTCTCCCACGTGCATAGTTGGTCCTAATTTTGGGGAAAGCCCTCTTGCTAGGGAGTGGAAAAGAAAATGGAAGCTTGGTTTGGGACGGAGGTTCCCTACTAAGCACCCGGTACTTGTCCATGGAGGGATACGACCCAAAACCTGGTACTCTTCATTGTGTTTTCAACAAAAAGATAGGGGCATTTTTTGCTGTCTACAATCTATTGGGGTCTATACTGGGGACTGTTGTTTATAGCCTCGATCCTGAACCCTAAAAATATACCTATGAATTTAGGAAAGCCCCACGGCCCCTGTACTGGGAACTGCAGAGGAAGGTCAGTAGCAGAAAAGGCATATTGCGGTTTACGATCTCGGTTTGTTGTAGGGAAAGGGATTAGGGATCGAGACTTGGCTTTCCTTACCTCTCACGTTCAGGGTTTAGGCTTTATGGGTTTAGGGCTTAAGGGGATAAGGGGTTTAGGGGTGTAGGGGTGTAGGGGACTTGGAGTTAGGGGTTTAGAGGTTTAGGGTTTTGGCCCAGGAATGTTCTGGATGTACATCTGCAAGGTCTGGTCTGGGGCTTAAAAGTGTACCGGCAGGCGGGAACCCTAAACGCTCAAACCTACACCAAACAAAATGTCCCAAACCCAAAACCTCAACTCCCCCCCAACTCTAAACCCTAAAACCTAAACCCCAAACCCTTAACCAACCCAACCCGCCTCCGAAAAAAAATAAACGACGCACCTCGTTGTGCAGCTTTCAAAAATCTTTGGTGTCACCACGCCGCCACTTTTTCTCTGCCAGGTCAGAGAGCCTTGGCTTACCGGAGAGCCCACTACTACCCCTGACCAGTGTTTGGGGCCTTGTGTAGGGTTTAGGATTTAGGATTTAGGGTGTAGTGGGAGTTAAAGTTCAGGATTTAGGGTTTCGGGTTTAGAGTTTTGGGTTGATACCGAGAATCGTGCATGAAGCTAGGTGGCGGCTAAGGGTTTAGGGCTCAGGGCTTCGGATGTATGGGTTGGGTTTAGGATTTAGGGTTGGCACGGACAATCCTGCATGAAGCTACTACTAGGGCGTTGGTGGAGCTGAAAATGTCATAAGTCATAAGGGTTTACAGGAATTTGTTGGGTTTATGGGATTGGGTGCTTAGGTTTTGGGTTTTGGGGGCCTAGACATTTAGGAAAACGGAGAATCACTTGTAAATGACATTGAACATGAAATGGGCACTGATGTCATATAGTGGTGTATAAGGTTTCGGGCTGGCTGGGTGTAACAACCAGGTAATCTCGCATCTAGTGTTTCTCGTAATACCCCTGCCTAGCAGCGCAAGCTTCAAGATTTTAATCTAGGATTAAATGAACCATCTAATTTTGCGTAAAGGTTTATTTCGGTTATACAGATCGGTGGTCTCTCTGAATAGGGTTTTTGTTTTCTAGCAGAAGATGTAGGGACCCTTGTTGTGGTTTATTGTATGGGAAGCATGTATGTCTAGGCAGGTCAAACCAACTTATAGCCAGGTCATATCCTGTAGTCCGCAATTTCTCACGGTTGTAGGTACCACAAGCGTTTTGTAATATACCTACCTAGACCCTAGACCTTTCAACCCCTAACCACTCAACCCTATGCCCTATACCTAGCCAGGCTCTAGACCCTAAACCTTGCTTGCTGGGTATTTGGACTCCCCGGACTTAAGGTCGAGGAAGAAGACACGTTAGACGGCAAGGGTTGGGGGTTTGTCGGGTCCAGGGGTGTAGGGGTTTAGGGGGTTGCGGGTTTGGGGTTTAGGATTTTTAGGGTCTAAGGGTTTAATTAGGTTGCAGGTTTGTTCAGGGATGTACTACCATTTTGAGGATATTGAAGTATTGTGGTTTCCCTCACGGGCCTACTCAAACACAGCAGGGGCCATGGAGTGTGGGGGTAGTATCGAACATGTGGATAGGGAAGTTTCCACAAACAGGGTGCCCCCACCCCATATAGACAACACGATGTTATACTCCTTATTATGGGGACCCCCAGAGGATACCCCTGATTTAGGGAAATCCTCATCCCTATAAAGCTTTTCATGATCCCAGATTCCATTTCATGTTCCATTCTCTTTTTCCATTTTGATTGTTCCATTATAACCCTAACTTGGGGAAACTCCCATATTGCAGAGGAACGGGGGCCCAAAAGCCTAAGCCTTGGGTGGTGTAGATGGAGCGTTTCAGCCCTTCGGGTTTACTTTAGGCGGGTTTCTCTACCAAGTGATAGGCATATATCTGTAGATTTTTAATGTATATATTGATATGTATTACATATACACATAGTTTTAGGGTTTGTGGGGTTTAGGATTCCGAAGCTTCTTGTTGTAACATGGTTCTTCTCAACCCGCAACACCACATTGGAACCCGTCATAGTCACGTGAGCTGTAGTCTAAAGTCCTGAAAGGCGGGGCTTATATAGGGGATTGTAGAAGGGACCCGTATAGGTCTTATTTAAAGGGAATACTAGTAGTTCAGACCGAAGCTCCTATGATAGGTAGACGGTCCTATTTGGGGGGCCTATCTAAATCCCAGATCCCCAAAAACACCCTCAACCCCAAAGTCTTGAGGTTGCAAAGGATCCTCTTATTGCAGTATTCGGGTGTGAGGATTGGGTGGTCTCTTCAGCCTGGAAGCGTTCTGGAAGAAGCGGAGTTCGAAGTGATAGGGTTTAGGGTTTAGTGTGTAGGGTTACACGTTCAGATTGTAGTGACATGAGATTGAAACCGGTGGGGGCACTATCCAAAGTATGTCTATTAATGTTCATCTACAAGAGGAGGTTGGTTACGCATGGGAAGCAGCCGCACGGTGAACGTGCCTGCAATTTCAATAGTCAGCTTCCATCTACCCGACAGAGCCTCTGTTTAGCCCCATTTAGGGTGTAAGGTTTAGGGTTTAGGGGTGTGGTACGGACCTCCAAGGCTGAATCCCACTCGTTGAAATCCGTCATATCACATTCGCATTGAAAACCCTAAACCCTAAACCCTAAACCGTGTTTGCACATCTCGCATTGAGAAAAGCAACCGCCGAAACTTCCTCGCTTGATGCGCTTGCGACAGTCAATCCTCAGGGAGGACAATACCCCTTACCTAGACCCTGGATGTCCTACCTTTTTCGGGATATACCCTATAAATATGTAGGACAGAACCCAAAAAAGGCAGGACATCCAGGGTCCAGGTATGGTTTAAGAACATGCAGCCCTTAAATCGTATTAGGCCTCTTAATATCATGCAGGGTATTTCTCTTAACCGCAGTATATTGGGCCCTCGGGGTTGTGTCGGCCCATGTTCACCGGCGAGCCATTACCCCAGCGAAACGGATCGACCATGGTGGCTTAGGAAGATTCATGAACCCCAAACCCTGTTATGTCTGCAGAACCCTGGATCCTAAGCCCTAAACCCTAAACCCTAATCCCCAAACCCTAAACCCTAAAATGAGTGAGCCTGGTGCCCTCAGGCAGGGCGAACGCACGGAAGCCGGCAGCCCTGGAGCCAGAAGCCCTGCCAGTTACAGGGCCTCCCACTCGCCTGAGGCATCCTCCAGGGCCTCCCAGGTCTCAGCACACAACGCTGGTCGAGAAGTTTGGCGCGGATTCTTAGCACCCGAAGTCGCTCGAGGATTGGAGAGGCCCAGCAAAGATTGAGCAAGATCGAAGCCAAACCCTATACACACGTGGTCAAGACAGGTCCAACGCTGCCTGGTCAAGAGGGTTCGGGCTCCAAGTGGTCCAGAAAGTTCCCAGTGGTGCCGGCACCAAGGCTTGCGAAGGTCAAATCCAAACCCAAACCTTGCACAAGCTAAACACGGAAGAGAAAAAAACAGTTAAATAGGGAAAACATGGAGCCAGACCCAAACCCAAACATTGCACAAACTCTCGGAAAACGAAAGGCCTTCGGCCAGATTCGAAGCTAGACCTTCCAAACTAAATATGGAAAATGAGAGGCCTCGAGCTATAGTCCCCCTTAAGTAGATAGAATATCGCTTAGGGTATACCATAATAAGATCCCCATATACCCCGTATTCTATCTACTTAAGGGGGACCCTAGACCCAAAACCAAAACTTCACTTTCTTGGTCAGGGTAGCCCGGCACCCATTCCTGCCCTGTTACCGCTACCCAATTCAGTCATGACATGCACATCTCAGACCCCCCAAATACAAGCGAAAAGACACGAACGCGATGAGAAATCAAAGAAATCTTAAACCCACAGGTCGAGGCGAGGTTGGATCGAGCGCCAGCAGGGGTGGGCTTATGCGCTTCCGGGTGCGCGCCGGGGTGCTGCGATCACCAGCGCATCCCCTCGATGAGACCCCCTGAGCCCTAAACCAAATGCCGCCTTACTATACGAATGATGCACTGGACAGTCTGGGGACGGCTTGCGAGAGTTGCTTGCAAGCAATCCTGACCCCACGCGGTGTTGCCTTCTCGGAGTAGAGGGCCTTTCGGGCATCTGGGGGGGAAGAGGGTTACGTTGATTTTGCAGGGTATTTGGGCTTTCGGGATGCAGGGGTCCAGGGCATTGTATTACCCTAGAAGGACAGCTTGGTTTTTCTGTCTTGTTCTCGGGTCCTGACGAGTCTTTCTACCTTCCCCAAGGCTAACATGGAAACCCACAAAGCCCCCTCTCACAAGACAGTAGTCCATATGGGCCCCTTTTGGGGCTTGTTAGTTTGGTGGGGATGTATTATATACTAAGCGTTGTTCATCCCTGCGAGTCCTTGTAAACCACCCATTGTATCATCCCTAGAAAACCTTTGGGGAGGGTAAGCCTCAAGGTTACTAGAAATTGCTATGTCGTAAGATTGACGAGTGCTTATGTATGAGGAGCCGCGCTGGGTTCCAGGCCAATACTTATATGAGAGTTTTGCAACATGATTCCTTTTTTCGGGTTTGGGTTTTAGGTTTAGGGTTTAAGGTCCAGGGTTTAGGCCCTAAACATAAAGATCTAAACCCTGAAGCCTAAACCCTATACCCTAAACTCTGCTGCAAAGCCCTGGGGCCTAACCATCGTAGGCGCGTGTGCCAACATCCCCAACAGGAAGCATGCAACACTAGGGTTCAGGGGTTTAGAGTTTACGGGTTTAGGGTTTAGGGATTTAGGGTTTAGGGATTAGAGTTTAGGGGTTTAGGGTGTAGGGATTTAGGGTTTGGGGTTTGGGTTCAGGGATTAGGGTTTAGGGTTAAGGGATTCGGGTTTAGGGTCTTAGGTTAAGGGATTAGGGTTTAGGGTCATAGAAGGCAAAGGTGGTGGGGGAAGGGATTAACTTGTCATAGGTAAGGTCAATCCCCCCTACCCTACCGTAATAGCCTTAGATATGGAGTTAATAGGGCCTTAATATACCTACAACTAGTCCTTTGTGGTACCCATTGTACTGTGTGGGGGATTGACCCAAGTCATAGGGCTCCATGCCCAAACTACCAAACCCTAAGCCCTAAACCCTAAACCCTACACTCCCTACCAAGCAGTACGTAGATGAAAAAGAGGAAGTTTACCTTCCCCCAAAGAGATACAGAAGCTAATATGTTCCGTTTCGCTAGTTTGGGGGAGTATACATACATAATCCTTAACCGTATACATCCCTATCTGTATATATATATATGTATGTAACATGTATATCCCTTACATATAATGCTTAGAAAGCCGCTTTTAGGGGCTTCATGTGAGTTTGGGGCCCGTAAACCTTAGCCCGGACCTCTTTGGGCTATTAGGGTCGTAGATATCAAAACAATATTCAGTGGGACTGCAAGACCCATTTCAGCACTTGGACGTTTAGGGGGCAGGGCACCCAAGCTCCTAAACCTGGGGGACTATTTTCTAAGAGGGAACACTAGAAAGGACCCCTAATCCCAGTACCCTATACTATAACCTTCATATAGTCCTTATACACACCCTTTCTAACCAGATAGCCCCCATGGTATCCACAAGCTGCAGGGGTGCCATTAAGGGTCACCCCTGAAGCCCCGAAGGCTCTTGACAGGTTTAGGGGTTAGGGTAAGTATTTGCTGAAGCTTCAGGTTTTTGTATGCCTTGAGAGGGGGTTGCACAGGATGGAGACTTGGATCTTTTGGTGTGGGTTGATCTGAGTTTTGGACTTCAGGGAGTGTAGGGTTTGTGGGGACCATAGTTTGGATACTGCCCCCACTCATTAAGAGTAACTGTTGGATAATATTTCCTAAGCTCTAAACCCTAACACTTATGTAACTACATCGCGCCCTTAATATGGCCCCTATTATGGATTGTCATAGCTGGTGTAGAGCACGACTGGTGGCCTGCAACTCCTGGCCAAGACACTTTTCAGTCGGGTAGGGTCCTAGGTTTCACCGAACCTCTGGCGATAGAAGGCTCAGTTCTAAGCGGGGCAAAGGTCCAAGTGTCATGAATGGGATATATAGGGTTATAGGGGTTATATAGGGGTTCTATAGGGATAATGGAAAAGAAAATGGAAACTACTATTTAGGGTTTAGGGTTTAATGTAGACGTGTGATTAATAACACCCCCCTTTAAGGACCGTCATCTTAGGATCCCTTTTATTATCCTTATTAAGGAGAGGGGGCTTACTAATCACGAGTCTACATTCCCCCTAAACCCTAAACCCTAGGCCCTGAACCCGATAATCGCTGTAAACCCTATCGAGCCCCAAAGCCCCAGAAACCTGAAGCCTATCAGTTACGTAAAGCTCACGGCATCGCAGGCGCTAAGGAGAAATGCAGGGAGAACATCTTCGTATGTTTTGCAGTTCAAACTTCCTACAGCCCGCAACACTTCCTACAGCCCGCAACATCGCCTGCCTTAAAGCCTATTTTAAGCACTTCGCCCCCTTCATGAGCTTTAGTGAAACTCCTTAAAGGGGGTTCTAGAGGGGATTATATCGGGGAGCATTAGAGATGTTAATTAAGGGGGATACCAGGAGATGAGACTAGAGCTCACATGAAAAGTCCACGTGGGGACTAGTTTGCCTTCAATCGCACAGTGCCGGCTCCATCGAACGATGTGCAGGGCAAGACTGCGAGCCCCCGCAGCATGTTTGAAGCCCAAAGTAGTTAGGGTTTAGGGTTTAGGATTTAGGTTTAGGGTTTAGGGTTTAGGATTTAGGTTTAGGGTTTAGGGTTTAAGATTTAGGTTTAGGGTCTAGGGTTTAGGTTTCCATCTCCTTTCATTCTCCCATACAACCCTATATAACCCGATGTGACGGTACATAGCCCTATATCATCCTTTTTTTGATCGCCTTGAAATATGTAAATGGGTATGCTAAACCCAAAACCTTCGAAAACCCTGTATTGGGCTTATAACCCTACTTATAATTCGGGTAACCCCTATACGCCCACTTAGGGGGATTATAATTAAGGCTATAAGCCTAAAAACAAGTAGTTACCAAGTCCCATGGGCATCCAAGTAGATTTTCCCTTAAACCTTAAATTGCCACTACAGTCGCAAGGGGGCCCCTACAACAGCGAAAAGACTAGTAAGCCTGCATCATCCCTACATAATGCGGGTAAATATATCCTTAAACCCTGAACCCAATGCACAGAACCGTAAACTGAAAAACCCTAAATCCTAAGCCCTAACCCCTAAACCCTAAACCCTATACCGCACGTAACCCTTTGAAGGGACCTCCAAGAGGCTCAAACGGCGCAGGGGCAGCGTCTTTACGGCCGGTCTCGGTTTAGCTGGCAAACACAAATTGTCTGCTGCCAAAAGCGGCGCTCGCTGGAGGGTAGGGTTGATTTAAAGGGTTTAGGGTTTAGGGCATAGGACTTAGGGTTTAGGGTTTAGGGTTTAGGGGTTTAGGGTTTAGGGTTCATGTAGATATACAGCATAGATTTTTGGGTTTAGGTTTAGGGTGTAGGGTAGGTATATAATCTATACTTAGAGCCTAGCGAGGTTCCCATATGATTGGTCTGAGCTGTTTGGTGTCCGAGTATATACCATATAGCTACATGGACCCTTTGGGTTAAGAATCTTCGACTGTATCATGATAGTGAAGTATTTTGGCGGCTGTTGTAAAACCCCAAACCTTAAACCCTAAAGCCCAAACCCTAAACACCCCTAAACTGCGGAATCTTGCAGGAAAGGGTTTAGTGAGCCCTCCACAAATCCTGGGAGCTGGAACCCTAATCCCGACACCATGTGGCCCGAGCTTGTCCGAGGCTTGCCGAAACCCAGCATGGGGACTACCTGGTCCCCAAAAGTAGGAAAAATAATAGCCCAAACCACCAAGAATGAGCCCAGAAGGCAATTATTTTACATACCTTTGGGTTCAGGTACATGAATAAAGATTAGACTCAGGTCTTGGGATTTCAATTGAACATGTGCTAGGTAAACCCTAAACCCTAAACCCTAAACCGCGTCTTGGTCCACTGCACCCCTCCCTTCCCGCTTCCACCGCCAAGTTTTTTCGACTTAGAGCTTGGGTTGGGCCCCCACCCACTAATAGTGGTATACTCGGGGGTGTAGGGTTTAGGGGTTTAGGACCCAAATATACTTAATAATTACCATTACCTCTGGGGGCCCAACCTAACCTAAAGCCCTCTTCTAGACCTACCATCAGGGGCCTGAGGTCTGAGAAGCACTCACAGGAACCATAGTCTAAACTCCTTAAAAAGGGTTTAGGGTTTAGGGAGGATTATGTAGGGGACTACTATAGGGGATATTAAGGGGAATACAAGGGGTTTAGACTGTTTAGACTATGGCTCACATGGGGATGTCTGAAAGTCCCCCTGTTTCCGGAGCCCTGCAAAATAGATCTCAATATAACCCCAAGGATTTAGGAATTATGGTTGAGGGTTTAGGGTTCAGGGTTTAGAGTTTAGGGTTGCAAGTGCCAACCCCAAGTTACCAGCTACCTAGAGAGCTCAATGATCCTTAATTAAGAGGTAGACCCTAAATGGCACTGGGATCCCTATTGAAACTTCAGGTATACCCTAGACCCTAAATCCTAAAACCCTAAACCGTACATTCCAGAATCATGGGATACTGGGCTTTCTCGGTACCTAATACCCTAAACCCTCTTCCCCTCCAGCTTATTTCAGCAACCCTCAACCCACAACCCTACACCGCAACCGCGTGTCGCAGGCAATGTCTGTGGAATACATATCCAGAGACTCGCAGGGGGCTAAGCTGTTGTGGGGTTTAGGGTCTAGGGTGCTTTGTGGTTTTAAGCATTGCTAAGTTTTATGGGCCCTACTCCTTTGAAGCTTGCTTAAGTATATCTACACGTACCTAGTAACATGTATCTATATACACTGACGCACATATATCGATGTATGTCCATGTAGAAAACCGCAATTGAATCACGTCGATTCGCCGCCTAACTCCAGCATGCCATGACTTTACCTCTGGTTGGCAGAGAATGGAGGAACGGATCTATCTAGGAACGTAGACCCGCGATTAATCAACCACCTCCCCTTAATAGGGACCATCATAGGGATCCTAATATTAAGGCCCTTAAAATGATGGGGTTTATTAATCACAGGTCTACATTAGTTCCTATATGGTCCCCAGCAATGTCGTTGTTTCCATTTTCCTTCCATTCCTTCATTCCCTGCTGCCCAGAGGTACACTCCCCCAAACTAACATGGAAGCCCATATAGCCCCCTTTCAGAAGGACTGTAGTCTTGAGAGGGCCCTTTTTGGGTTTCCATGTTAGTTTCCAGGAGTGTAAGCTATTCCACAGCAGAATTGTTTTTGCAGCCAAAGGGCTGCGGAGGCATCATTATCAGGGTTGAGGGTTTAGGGTTTAGGGTTTGGGGTTTGGGGTTTAGGGTTTGGATTTAGGGTTTAGGGTTGAGGGTTTAGATATCATTTTAAGGGACTACAAGGGGACTACAAGGGCATATTACAGAGATCCACTCCGCCTTAAGCACCTATAAGGCTGAGAGTTTGAGGTTGTTTTAGCTGTAGTTCTTGTAGCGTTTGATACGTGCTGTATGAACTCTCAAACTGGGGGTTGAATGTAGTGGGTTGAAAAGTGGGAGATGTCAAAGCCTTAACTTATAGTCTCTTCCTCAAGAGTATTTAGACCCTAAACTCCAGACCCTAAAGTGACTAACCCACCTGTTTAGTCCCCTTTTAGTAGATAGAATATGGGATATAGGGGGATCTTATATAGATACACCCAAAGCCATTTTCTATTTGCTAAAAGGGGGACTATAAGCCCTGAACTCTAACTACCCTAAACCCTTAATCCCTCCACGTAAGGGGGGACTAGAACTAATTGGGAATTCCTGAAGTCAGAATCTCCAGGCACATGCCGTCATGTCCGGTCCCCGATTGAAAGGCGGCCCTTGCCGGTGCTGCTTTGGCCCCCGCCGGGATGCCCACAAGGCTTTAGGAACTAAACTTTTTTTTCTTGAGCTCAAGGTGGTCATGGGGTGGGTTAACTGCTACGCACCGGTGCGAGCGGCCCGAGTGTGCCCCCACTCCAGCAAGCCCCCTATGTCGTGACCATACCCTAAACGCAGCTTAGGGCTTGGGGTTTAGGGTTATGGGTTTCGGGTATACCCTAAGGCCCAAAGCCCCTTGAACCCTAAATCCTAAGTCCTAAACCCTAAATCCTAAACCCTAAATCCTAAACCCTAAACCCTAAATGCGAAACCTTAAATCCTAAACCCTAAATCCTAAAACCTAAGCCCAGACTTTCCGCAGGTTTGGCCAGCCGTGGGTGGCCATCAAGGCCAGAGCAAGGTTGCAGCTTTGGGTTATTTAAGGGTTTAAGCCCTGAAGCTCTAAACCCTAAATTCCTAAGCCCTGAATCCCTAAACCCCTAAATCCCTAACCCCTGAACCCCGAAGTCCTTAACCCCTGAGACCCTAAATCCTTAACCCCTGAGACCCTACCCCTAATCCCTAAACCCCTAAACCCTCCAAACCCTTAACCCCTAAACCCTCAAACGCTAAACCCGTGAATCTCTAAACCCTAGACCTCCTACCCCCCCTAAGCCTTCAACCCCTAAAGCCTTTATCAACTAAACGCTAGGCCCTTAACCCCTACATCCTAAACCCTAAGCTCCTAAACCTTAAACCCTAAGCCCTTGGCCCTAAGCCGGCTGTTTGAACTGTTGTGACCGATCTACAAAAGTAGTTTGTGCGTAGAATGAAGGAGGCGAGACGCTTTGCATGTGGAAGGTGCTCTTATATATATATATATATTATACTTCTCAATAATATCATCTTCCTCTTGTTTTTGTAATTTCCGGATTTGTCAACGTCCGAGCCGATCACTACCTTGAAGGTGGCCATGGCACGCAGGATAGGGCCCGACTCCACAAAGAGAAAATGGCCAATAAGGAGCTGCTTAAGATCCCCATTGTGGCGTCAATCCGGGAGAGAGCCAATGGGCAGACGTCCATCTATTGGAAACTACTTCCAGGCCGCATTCCTGGAACTGGACCGTCTCTTCAGATGACGTCGTTGAAGACGACGCGGCATGTTAAATCTATTGAAATCTCTTCTTATGAACTTATGTCTGTATCCATTACATTTAATCAAGGGCGGCTGTAGCAATGGTGGTAAATTTCGGACCCATGTAACTCCTGAGAGTGACGTCCTCTCTGTGTCCACCAAAATCTTTAATTTCGAAATCAAGTTTCACTTAGAATTGTTGTTCGTTCCTGCCGCTTTCTGCTCAAGAGCCCTAAGCCCTAAGCCCTAAACGTCCTAAACCCTTTACCCTGAATCCTGAATCCTAAGCCCTCAGGCTGTCACACCAAGTTCTAGCCATGTGGGGTGTCGACAAACCACACACTACTAACAAGTTTTCTGGTTAAGTTTAAAGTCGGTAATGGGGCTTAATGGTTGGGCTTACTGAGGGTTTAGGTTTTAGGGTTTCAAGGTTTAGGGTCTAGGTTTTAAGGCTTAAGAGCACAAAACTTCTTAAAGCGTTTTTTCTCACATAATCTGTCAACTTTTCGGTGTTGTTGCGTGAAGATCCCCCGGAGGATAGTGCCTTGTTTCCTCGTCTGGTGTAGTAGACGTACCTTAAGCCTCAAACACTCAACCCTACACCCTAAACCCTAAACATGTAGACACCCTTAAATCCTCAACCCGATGCCTTCGGAGCCCTAAACCCTAACCCCCCCTGAACCTATGCCGTCAACGCTAAACGGAGGCTCAAGGTCTTGTTCTCCTCTTCCAGCAAGAGTTGATCCAGCAGGCTCTGACCTCTCGGGATCCCCGTTTGGGGTTTAGGGGTTAAGAGTTTAGGGGTTTTGGGGTTCAAGGTTTGGGTTTTAGGAGTGGAGGGCTTAGGGTTTGAGGTTCAGGGCCTAGGGTCTAGGGATGGATAAAGCTCGGGTGTAGGGTTCAAGGATTGGAGATGTTCTAGATTTAGGGTGCGAGGTGTAGGGTTCAGGGTGTATTAGGGATCTTAGCGTAGTTTCCTTGGGGTATGGGCTTCTTAGAAAGCTGCATCAAGACCTTACACCCTTAACCCAAACCCCAACAGGAGGGGAGCATCTTTGACCCATGACTAAGGACTCCCTAACACTTCCCTGGGGCCCTAAGGCTCCCTCAACCACAATGTGCTCTATAGCCTAAACTCTTTAAGGTGGGCTATATAGGGGATTATGTCGGGGAGTAATAGGGCTTTTTCAGGGGGATATTGGGGAGTTTCGACTACAGCTCATATGGGGCCCCTTTGCATGGAGACCATTTGCGGCGTACTTTGCTCAAGCTTCAACCTAACCTGTCTGCTTGGGAAGCTTTTTCTCACAGTTGGCTAGCGGAATTACCTCTTAAATCTTACCAGGGGTAGGGGGTGGGGGGGTTCGGGTTTAGGGCTCAGGCTGTAGTCCTCACTGCAAGGAATTTCCAAAGGTCCCATATTTTTCTGCTTCACGGTCTTGCGTTCATGGACAGGTTGCGGCATCGCTCTCCCAGCCCCACACTGCAAAGCAGCCACTTGACAGCTCTTGATGCATTGAAAGTTAAGTGGCTTGGCGTTGCTTGCCGAAACCCAGGGCTTGTATCAAGAGAGTTGTTGAGGGGTTGAAATTTTAGGGTTTAGGGGCTTAGGGTTTAGGGTTGAAATGCACAGTATCAGGCCAGACGTGACCCAGCCATCATTACAGCGGCTGTGCTCCTCAAAATGCAGTGACAAAGCGCAAGTAAACATGCACAGCTGTAATTATCTTGCAGACGCCTTGCCATTGTCCATGCTATCTTCATAGCAGGGTGACATTCCAGAAGCTATCATGTCTTCCTATCCCTTTAAATGCTATTTGAACCCACCGTAGTATGGCCCAAAGTACGTGTGAAACCATAACACTATTAGGTCTAGGCGGGTTACAGTCTCTGGTGGCAAATCTTGGAGGGGCCAGGTTGGTACACAGGATAGATATACTTTGTTTTAGAGTTTGGTCCTAGTGTTTAGAGTCTAGGGAGCCTAGGGTTTATCCCATGTGTCTCCAGCATATGTCCCCGAAGAGGTCTCTTCTCCAATCCCACATGGAAAACCAGACAAGCTTTTCAAAAAAAAGTCATGCCTAGTTAAGCGTGAGCAATGGTTTCCAGGAACCACTACCCCAGACCCCTGATTAATAAACCCCCTGCCCTTAATAGGGATTATACTAGGGATCAAAATGTTAAGGCCCTTAAAAGGAGGGGGTTTATTAATCATGGGTCTACATTACCCGGTTTGGATATTATGTGGGAGGACTACTGTTGGAGTCCATCCCCTGGAATTACGTAAAGCGCAAGTACCTTTGAAGCCTGAATGCTGAGTGGAATGATCCAATTTATGGGTATAGTGTAGTATACGCCTAGTATAAAACTTGTTTACGCCTCTATATACAATCTTTTCAGGCCCCTCTGAAACCAAGTGGCTAGTTCAGGATCAATTTTCTTATCCATTTGACTCTCCATGATTCTATTTATTCGGCTTCCGCGAAGCCCTAAACGACTAAACCCCCATCCCCCAACACCCTACTCCAATGCTTTTAACTTTTCCTTAATCCTAAACCCTATACCCTAAACCCAAAGCCCGAAACCTGTTAGGCCCCTGCAAGCTTTTCTGCATCTGAGGTCTCGGCGTGGCTTCGACCGGTGGCGGCGCCGCGCAAAGGCATCTTGCTTCAATCCTGTCTGCGGGGATATACCCCAAGCCCTCAACCCTAAACCCTAAGCCCTAAACTCTAAAAAGTTAAGCCCGAAACCCTAAACCCTAAACTCAAAATACAAGCATGGGTTTGAGGTCTAGAGTTCAGGTGGCCCTTAGGCGGGTGGCTACTATACAAGGCCAAACTTTCCCCAGGATCACAGCAATGGGGTCTGTACTGTAAGCAATGGGGTACTGTAAGCAGCTCCCTGCTTTCGCGAATCCGGTTGCGAAGGGTTCCGGAGAGTGCAATTACCCACTTAAACCATAAACCCTAAGCCCTTAGCCCTAAACCCTAAACCTGGCGGACTGCCTCCAACATATAACAGCTGCCCCGATATTCTTGCATTGGTAGTAAAGTACCCCTGTAGAGGCCTGAATAGGAACCCTCATTTTCCTTCAAACCCCGTGGCCACACAAGATTTGAGAACCACTCATTCGTGCTTGATCTTCTGAATTTTGACTCTGATCCCCAAACCCCCAAGACCTTAAATCTAAGCTCCAAACTTTCCACCCTAAGTCCCACACCCTAAGCCCTAAACCCTGGACACCGAACGTTAAACCCCAGACGCTGAACCCTGAACCCTAAACCCTAAACCCTGAACCCTAAACCCTTCGTCTCAAGAGCTTTCTGGGTTGGCGGTGTCTCTGATGGAAGTTGAGGTGGGCAGCTTCCCCGGTAGAGGTTGGGGTGCAGAGTTTAGGGTTTTGGGTTTAGGGGTTTGGGTTTAGGGGTTTGGGTTTGGGGGTTTGGGTTTATGGGGTTGGGGTGTAGGGTTCAGTGCTTAGGGTTTAGGGTTTAGGGGTTGAGGGTTTAGGGTTGAGGGGTTTGGGTTTGGGCCTTGCAAAGCCCCGATAGACCTCCAACTCTCCCCACATAAACCTAGAAACTTTCGAAAGAGGACCCCTTCGCCTGATGGATGAGACCCTGCAACACCCTACATAGCCCCAATAAT
>CAJNIZ010005084.1:0-20149 GCA_905231905.1 Symbiodinium pilosum | reverse complement strand
AGGCATTTGTTGTATGGACCCACTAGCACAGAGTCAGCCCAACCCTTGTAGTCTGACTCCTTTTGAAGACTGTGAGGTTTCCCAGGCTCAGTATTGCTGGCACTAGTTTTCAAGCAAAATTTCGAGGACTCCCCAGAAAAACATTAAAAGGGTTGTCCATTCCGCGCAAAATTCTGAGGACGGTTTCCGGGGGCTCAATTTTGGGGAGAGGCAGCAGCCGTGCCTCGCGCTCAAAACAAGTTCGTTAAGAGCTAACCTCACGAAAACCTTGGGAACACCTGATCACATCATCCCAATCACGTCGCCCCATCACGCAAGCATCAATCTATCCCATAGACAACCACCTCCACGGAACAACCCTTGGCTACGCTGTTGAATTGGGGTTAAAACGATCATGAAGCTCTGTGATGCAGGAGTTCATTAGGTTTTTTGGCAGCCCCCAGCCAGGTGTGAGCTCGGCAACTACGTGCCAACGGCAGGGGCCAGCAAGTGTCTGCCCTGCGGCAAGAATCAGATCACTCTCTACAGTGGGGCTGAGTCAGAGTCGGAATGCATCTGCGAAGAGGGTTCTTTCATGTGCGCGAGCCGAATGTGCTTGCCTTGCCCAGAGGGTCTGTACTGCCCGAGAGGTTTAGGGCTTCCTCAGCAGCAGGGTGGCTTTTGGACAAGGGCCGCTTCCTTGGACCAGTGTGACTTTGCAGTTCTCCGCTGCCGGAATGAGTACCAGTGCCCTGCAGGGGCCTTGGGCACATGTGCGGCTGGCAGGGAAGGTCAAGCCTGCAACAATTGCAAGGTGCGCCACTTCCCTACAAGCGATGGGGCTTGCCAGACCTGCTTCGATGCTGATATCCTGCCCGCGGTCAGCGTTATGATCCTGGCTCCAGCTGTTCTGATCCTGAGGAGTTGCACAAGCATGGATCCAAACCAGCAGAGCCGTTTGGAGCTTTCAGGGAAGGGTTAGGATCAATGAGAGTGTGCGAACCACAGCAATCCAACGCTGCACGCTGGCTTAGATCCCATTCCTGACAAGCCTAATTCCCAAGCTGTTGATTCATTCGCAGCGAGTCTTGGCGCCTGCACGTCGCCGAATCCCCTCCCCCTGCAATATTAATCCCACACCCCCCTAGCATTGAAACCTCCCCATGGTGGCATATGAAAAAGTCGGAGTATTTAATATTCGTGGTTTAATATTAAAGGGAGTGGATTATCTTTGGTTCAGGTCTCAATGTGCTGACGGCGGCTGCGGTTTTCAGTCAGATCATCATTGCTATCCAAGCCCTCGGGTCCATCCAGAGGCTTGCAATTGTGTGGCAAGAGCCAGCACGCACCATAGTTGAATTCACAAAGCTGCTGACTTTCGACTTCGACATAATCCAGATCTCGTGCTTCTACGGGACCGACAGCCCTTCCCTGGAGTTCATGAGTAAAATTCTTGCATGTCCGCTTGCGTGCACCCTATTATTGCTGAGCTGGTTTGTAATGAAGCTATGCGGCCGGCAGCGGCCACTGGACAGTGGCTTGAATGATGTTGATGGTCTGGCTGAAGGGTTGTGTTATTGCAATGTGTACTTGATTGTGAGGATCTGAGAATTCTCTAGCATGCCCCATTTTGTGCACAGCATACTAACCCTCATCTTGCGCAGGTGTCCTCAACCTGTGTGGGTTGCTGTTCTTTGCCTTCTTTTTATCCATTGCGCTCTCGAGCTTGATGCCGTTTCGCTGCGCACGCAATCCAGACGGCAGTTCATCGATGGCTTCGGACCCAGGCATCATCTGCTACGAATCGGAGGAGCATTTCGTTTTGGTGACCTTGGCAGCCATGGGCATCCTGAGCCAGCCCGTGACTATTCTGACTTGGGCTACTTTTGCCACTCTCATGTACCCCATGCGTGTTGCCAGTGGAAGTGGCCTGCGACAAGTGAACCGATACCGCTTCCTGTTCCATCGCTTTAAGCCACAGAGCTACTACTTTGGGCTTTTTCTGCTCTACCGGAACGCATTCGTGGCACTGCTTCCAGCCATATCCGCTGGTGTCGTAGAATACAGGTGCCAGCCATGGGCTTTATCCTGCTAACAAGTCTGGCGCTGCAAGCTCGAACCTTCCCCTGGCGAACACTGCATGCAAACGTCGCTGGCCTAATCAAAGGGAAACCTACAACTCACAACAGCTGCAACGCATCATGGGACCATGCGGATTCATTAGTGTTCTGATGGGAAGGGGCCAGCTTTGATTTGCCGGTGTGAACAGATGGGCTTGCAGTAGCTTAGTAGGGCCACGCAAGGTTCTCATGTCACATCATGTCACCCTGCGTTTCCCTGGGTTTCCTGAAGGGATAGGAATTCAGAGTGACATTGCTCAGCCGCTGCATGCCTGCATCGGGGGTTGCCGTCAATGATGAGGTAGTGGACCACCTCCTCGCGGTGCTCTTGCTTGTGCTCTTGCTGGGCGCGGCCCCACTTCTTGAAATTGACTTCGAAAATTCCTCCCAGGTCTTAGGATATTTGCTTTGTGTTCCCGTGTTTGGTTTGCTGCTGGTTGGCTTGGGTGGTCTAGCATGGACCGCCGTTATTCAATTGCGCCCGGCCACTCAATATGGAGTTTTCTTGTGCCACCACAAGGGCGGGGCTGGCGGCCTTTGCCGGCTGATGAAGATCCTCGTTGCCAGGCACACGTCCACCGGAGTTTTCCTGGATTGCGACCAACTGGAGAGCCTGGATTTTCTGTTTGATGTCATTCGGAAGTCGACGAAGAGCGTCGTAGTCGTTCTCACCCCGGAGCTCCTGAAGAGGGCTCGGAGCTCAGTTCCCCATGCGTGCCAAGAGCCTTTTTGCCATTCAGCCCATCCAACATCCCATAAAAGAAAGAAGGTAGGTGACTGTAATATGGCCACTCTTCGTGCTTCCGTTCCAGCAATGCTTGTACCGGCTGATTCCCTGACTAACATGAGTAAGGCTAGTGGCTGGTGCTATGGTGCTTGTGCCATTGCCACTCTAACAGGGAAAACCGTTTAGAACAACGTGCTGTAGTGAGAATCTGTGAAGATGAGTTTTTGGCCTTCAGGCTTCTGCTTGTTTTGCTGCTCCGACAATCATTGTGTTTGGGTTGCATTTGATCCTTGCTGGTTGCTGGTCACTCAGGTGTGGTGCGCCGGCGAAATCACAACGGCCTGGAAGAACGGGATCACCACGGTGCCGCTCATTTGTGACGGCTTCCGTCCTCTTTCGGATGAGGCCCAGAAGATGATTCCGACTCTTTGGACGCCGCAGCAGAAGCAAATCCTCGCGAACTACGGGGTGGAAATCGAGGCGGTGAACACAGCCTACGGATGGATACAGCACGATTTGGACAGTATTGACATGCCGCGTTTTGGTCACTCAGCAGGGACTCTTCCAAAAAAAAGGGCTGGATGACTAGGACATGCAGTGTCCATGAGTTCATAGTATGGGTTTGCAGCAGGGAACTGTTCAGGCTCATCTTGTTGGCTCCCGTTCCTAGGCGTTCGCCCATCTGTCTCCTAGTCCAATGAGAGTCCTGGCTGTCAACTCCTTCTGTGGTACAAATCCTTTTTTCACGCGCAGTTGTGTGCTGAGCTCCTATAAAAAGCAGAGACGCCGACCATGTCCCGAGATGAAAATCAACAGCCACGGTACTTAACTTCAGCGCAATTTCAAAGTCTTCGCCGCTGTTGAGAAACGCTGGCTTGCTCCGGCTTCATTGGTCTTGGGATGTATGCAGAACCAGAAGCTGGAGGGGAGGGGGGCTGCCCGAGGTTCTCCCAAGCAAAGAAACCAATAAGAAGGGCATTTATTGTTTGGAAAGTAAGAACTGCTTTGCGAAGAGTCGCAAGTCTAGTGTAGGGGTCCATGATCCTCACTAGTTCCTTGAGCTTGAATGACGGCCTCCTTATCCCCACCCTGGAGTGCATCGTTGCGAAAACAGATCGGCATGGCGTAGAATAAAGGTCGCAGTTCAATTTGAATACAATGATAGGACGCAATCTGGGGATTATCAGGGTTGATCGGCCTGGGTGAGGAGAGCATTTCAAAAAGGGTTCGATCCTTTTGCTACTGCACATGCATGCTGTGGGCACACGCAGCCCTAGGGTGGCTTGCTCGAGTTTGCATGCGTAGGCGGTTTTGAACCAGTTTTTGCGTCCTGGAAGATTTTCGCTGGTCCAAGACATAAGACCTTAAGAAGATGCTATTGCCGCTGTTGGCAAAAATGCGTGGGAAATTTTGGGCAGACAGCATGGCTCAGTTGTTGAGTTCCAACAACACACAAAGTCAGCACATGACGTGTACCACATGTTGTGAACGCTTTAGGCATGTCCAACTGCACCACCGTCTTGCGGAATCTGCTAGTGTGTTGGGCATGGCGCTCAGACAATGTGACATGCGCATGGGAAAAACGTTGCGGAATCACAAGACATGCCTGTATCAGCCGATGCGCCGCTGTGCCCATTGCCTCTTTGCAGTGGTTTTTTCTAGTCCATGAGCCTGAAGGGGCACATGTTTGCCCTTCACCTCGTGATATGGGGGAGTTTCCGGTGGGCAGCATCCCCTGTGCGCGAAATTTAAGGGGCAATTCCAAGACGGAATCCTCATTCGCATACTACACTTCTGCTCTACATGACGCAGGTCAGCAGGCGTGAGGAGGCAGTGATGGAGATGCTGATCCGGTGTGGTCTTCCACCGGCTTCCGGCGCTTCGGGAAGGCTGCGCAGAATCACATCCACGCATCTCTCCGCGCAGGCCTTGGCCCCCAACAGGGCACGGATTCTGATCACCAGCTCCACAGCTGATGCAGAGAGCCTTTCTGCCTGTGAAGTCTTCCAGCTGATGCTGCAGGCCAACCAGTTTTTTTGCAGCTTGCGCATCCTGATCTGTAAGATGAACTTGCAGTAGCTTGCATGATTTTGCATGTTTGGCTTCAGTTGTACAAGGCCTACCTCCAGGTTGAATGCGCAGTCGTTCATGGTTCTCGGCAGATGGTGAGCTGGAAGCCTTGGGCCTACTACATGGTGGTCTTGCTTGTTCGGGGCCTCTTCCGTGATCCAGGCTTCGAAAGGATACTGGCCGCCGCCTTCAGTGCACATGGTCGTCGCCTTGAGCTTGTTACTGTCCTTGCGGACTCGCACTTCGACTTTCCGAACCTGGACATGGTGGGGCCTTCGGCCAGTGTCAGCCCCACCCTGAAGGATGAAAAAGCGGAAAGAGAAGGAGAACGCTCAGCAAGCATGGACAGTCCCAGGAGCCGGCTTCTCGCTGAGGCTCTCTGTATAGAGCCTTTTCTAGGGATACGTAGCGTGATCTTCAGTAGCAGCCCTTGCCTGCAGAAAAGCCTGCATGCAACGACGTAGTCCTTCTCATTTGATGGCCCTGCAGAGGCCAAGCGCGAGCTTCTGAACGTACTGGCCTTGCCCTTCTCGCCTTTGGCATCAGAGGGACTTCAGCAAAAGCAAGTTGCGGAGGTGGCCCATCGCATGCACAGATACGAGGCAAGCATGCATGTGAAATTGTGAAGCGGGCACGCAGCAGGCAGCCTTCCCATGGCTTTTCCTATTCCAGTGATGGTGTGCTTTCCCACAGCTCTTGCACTTAGCATTTTTGCATGTTCCATGCGATGGTCGCCCCTTGCGAAGGACCCGGCGAAGGCCGCTAGCCTGGACGAAGTGGATGACCGAAACGTGGTTGCTGATTTTCGGGACAGCTTGGAGGCAAATCTTTCCGAAGCAGTTCACGTGTGCAGTGAGGATGACGCCCAAGAAAATGACATGCAAAAGGATGACGTGTCTCTGCGAAGTGACTATGTATCTATTTAATCTGCGTGGGCAGCAGCATGCAAGTCCGGATCCCGCTGCCAGAGTTTTTTTCATTACTTGAAGTTGTTGTAGTTACCGTGGATGACGTCTTTGAGCTGTGGAGTATTGGGCTCCAACGTCCGTACCAACTGCCAAAGCTTCACTGTTCACCCTGGTCGTGCGTGCTCTTTTGACGAAGTCAACCAGCGCGCACAAATGGCAGACTCCTAGATTTCGTATGTACCAGTCCACGTTTCTGAGGCAAATGGCCACAGCCTGTCAGAGTTTACAAGCTCTACGGCAGAGAACGGAAAACAGTCGCCACAGTCAATGAGTGTTGACTTGCAATTAAGTGCGCAAAGCCCTCGTGCCAGGGGAGGTTGGCTGTGTTATGACTAGCGCGAGCAAGATCAGCGAAGGTCCCGCGACCTTGCTGCCCACGTGGCTTTTGCATGCTCAAGGAAGAGAAGGTGTACTTTTCCAGATTTTCAGACTGTCCTAAACTCATTTTTCATTACAAGTCGCAGCAGTGCTTTTCTCACACCGCAAGCTCTTAATCACGTCACGTGGGCATAGCCTCCTTTGTGTTTGATGCCTTTCTCCATCGTCATCCTGCTGTTGGCCACGTTTTCGACATGTGCCAGGTCAGAGTTGTCCCTTGGAGCCCTTGGCGCGTGGACAGCTTATTCGCCTGATTCGCTGGTGGCAATCATTGCCGCACACCTGGATTACCAGAAGAACTGGGATGCAGCCGTGGCCTCGAGGTTCGGTCCCCCACTTGTCACCATTCCTAAGGGAGTGCACCCAAATGCAACGACCATCAGCCTTCGAATCGGAACGACACATGCGCAGCCTGACGTCGGAGTCGCCACCGCCTTGGACCTAATGCTGGGACTTGATGGTGAGCCACCAGTCAGGGGACTGATTGGTGCGAGTTTATCTTCTGTTACCATGCCTATCGCAACTATGAGCGCAGTGCAGCAGGTTGGGTTTTGCTAAAGGCCTTGCAATCCCTCCATCCCAAGCATAAGAGGGACGGATAGCTCCCGCTCTCAAAACCACAGCCGCAGTTGTTCTTCTGCTAGCAATGTAGGCTGCCGCTTCTTTTTCCTGTATGTAAAGGGGAACCGAAGCTGTCAGCAACGGTTTGCCAGGTCTTTGCTGCCTTGGGAAAGGGCTAAGGCTTGGACTGAAGAGATCCCTTCCTGTATCCGGAATAGTCCTTCAGGTGTTGCTGCCTTTTCAAGGTTGGGGATTAGCTGCTATAGCGCATTGTACAGATGCTTCCCCATCTTTCTGCTCGTGGTCTGACCGCTTTTACCCGGACAACATTCCTTGTGAAAATGCACGGCAGGTCCCTCAGGTGTCTTTTTCCGCCACGAGTGACAGCTTGTCCAACAAGGACTCCTACCCGTTCTTCCTCCGAACTGCTCCACCCGACGCCATTCAGGCGCGAGCGTTATGGAGTTGGATTTTGCATTTCGAAGTCACCTTGGCAACTTGCTTGTACACCACGGAGGGGTATGGCCAGGGCCTGTACAACTTTCTTAAGGAACTGGCACAGGCTGACAGCCAGCAAAGCCGCGTCCAAGGCCAGGGGCTGCGTGACATGCTGCAAGAATTCATACCAGAAGAGGCCCGTGCAGTTGCAAGAACTGCCCGAAAGATGGGCTCCCGCTTCAT
The DNA here is from genome assembly GCA_905231905.1 of Symbiodinium pilosum. NCBI lineage: Eukaryota > Dinophyceae > Suessiales > Symbiodiniaceae > Symbiodinium > Symbiodinium pilosum. Next base: position 12,665 of record CAJNIZ010005084.1, on the reverse strand, counting down.
CATCCTGCTTTTGAGCCACGGCATGGCTACGAGGATGTTACCAATATTGGAGGAGGAGGGAATGCTGGGCGCGGGTTGGCAAGTAGTCGGATCGGACGCTGTGGCCCATCGAGGTAATGTCCCTGTTGGGTTTATGTTCTTCATGTCGGATGGCAAAGGTGCAAAATTCCCAGACTTTGAGCATCTTTGGTCATTGCTTACCCCAGAAGACATCATTGGTCCGGAGAGCCAGGCAAGGTACAAGTTGCTCAGCGCTTTGAGGGGCAGTTGTTAGGCTTTGCCGCTAGGAGGTTACAGTCGTAGAGGGTGGTACAGGTCCTAGGCACGTCTTACACGCATGTCCAAATCCGAGGTTGGACAAGATGAAAAGACCTTTGGCCAATGGCTCTGTTGAGGCACTTCTATCCCAATCCGCTGTTTCAGCATATGCAGCATTCGCCTTCGATGCCTTTTATGCGTTCATCATTGCCATCAACCAGCTCCTCCATGCGGGGACACCTGTCATCGCGATTCATGGGGAGTTGCTCAAAGACGAGATGTTTAAGACGAGCTTTACCGGTGTATCAGGAGAGGTGAGCTTCGATGGGAACGGTGACCGTTTAGCTGCCTATGAGCTTTGGAACGTGCAAATCACTGACCGCGTCAGCTCCAAAGCCGAGGCAGTAGTTGCAGCCTCCTTCAGTGCATCCACTTTAGCTTTCACCTTCTACAGAGATTTGGTCTGGATGGATGGCTCTAATCAGAGTCAACCCCCGCCCCAGCTCTATTCTTGCGATCCTGGCTTCTACAAGGAAGAGCAATCCAGGCAGTGTAAACTATGTCTGAAGGGCAAGATGTGCCAGGGAGGGGCTTCGGCTCCTGCCATTCGCTGTCCACGAGGCAGCTTTGCGAACGACACGGGCCAGACGATGTGCCAACTCTGTGCTGCGGGCCGCTCCGCCCGGGACGTGGGCTCCGTGGAGTGCGCTCCCTGCCTGCCGGGCTACGAGGCGCCCGAGGAAGGCATGGAGGCCTGCACCAGGCGGGGAAGGCATTCAATAAAGTGTGTTAGATTGTTTCCGTCGCCTGTGAGAAACAGAAACATGCACATGTACGTGTACACACTCTGTAAAGCTGTAAAGGAAAACAGACATGCGATCCTGTCGTTCAGCGATAGGGTTGTTGGCAGCCCCCAGGTGTAAGCCCGGCAGCTACGTGCCAACGGCAGGGGCCAGCGAGTGTCTGCCCTGCGGCAAGAATCAGATCACTCTCTACACTGGGGCTGAGTCAGAGTCGGAATGCATTTGCGAAGAGGGTTCTTTCATGTGCGCGAGCCGAATGTGCTTGCCCTGCCCAGAGGGTCTGTACTGCCCGAGAGGTTTAGGGCTTCCTCAGCAGCAGGGTGGCTTTTGGACAAGGCCCGCTTCCTTGAACCAGTGCGACTTTTCAGTTCTCCGCTGCCGGAATGAGTACCAGTGCCCCCCAGGGGCCTTGGGCACATGTGCGGCTGGCAGGGAAGGTCAAGCCTGCAACAATTGCAGGATGCGCCACTTCCCTACAAGCGATGGGGCTTGTCAGGCCTGCACCAATGCTGACATCCTCCCTGCGGTCTGTGTCCTCACTTTGGTGCTCGGCCTGCTGTGCTTTCTCAACATTGCGAGCCTGGGGCCAAACCAAGTCAGCGCCGAGGCTGCAGATCCCTGCCAGTATGTCTTCATACTGCACTTCAAACTCATAAGATGCTCGTTGCAGTGCTCATAGTTCTTAGGGCGAGAAGTGTTGGCCTGCAAGCATGAGCGAGAGCACCAGGGTCTGGTTTGCTCTCTAGATTGCAGAGTGGAACACGCACTAAAGCTTTAAAAAGCGCACACCAGACGAAGCCAGCAGGCCTGAAAAGGGAGACCTTCCTTGCTTCAACTCAGGCTTGAATACCTTGACAGCGATTGCAATAACCAGCCTGGCCCCCAGCAAATGCCAATGTTAGAGACTTTTCGCGAGTTGGTCAAATCTCAGGTCAATTGGTGATGGCATTACAAGCTTTGGCTTCTATTCGGGAACTGTCAATCACATGGCAAGAGCCTGTGAGGACATTGATTGACCTTGCCAAAGTCATGGCCTTTGATTTTCAGATGATTCGACTGTCATGCCTTTATGGAACAGACAGCCCTTTGCTCCTCTTCACAAGTCAGCTGCTGGCATGTCCAGCTGCCTGTGGATTCTTGTTGTTGAGCTGGCTCTTGACCAAATTGTTTGGGAGACCAAAGCCGCTGGATTTCGTTTTGAACAACTGTGGATTGCTCTTTTTTGCTTTCTTCTTGTCCATCACGCTGAGCATGCTGGTGCCCTTCCAGTGCGTGCCCTGGCTGAGATATCGGGCTAAAAAAGGGCGGGCGGCTTCCAGAATAGTCAGTCACGTGGGGTTGGATTCTTGAGGCACCCAATCCAGATGGCAGCACTTCAATGTCCACAGACCCTGGCATTGTGTGCTACGAGTCGGATGAACACGCTGCACTGGTGGTTTTGGCGGTAGCGGGATGCCCGCCTACATTTCATCTCTGCTTAGACGAAGGTGTCTCAACTGGGTGCAGATTTTCAGAGAGAGTTTCAGTCAATTCAGGAATCCTGACTCAACCAGCGCTCGTCCTTGGATGGGCCGTTGCCTCAGCTTGAAGGGCTGTCTTTCACGGGGAGCTACGCAGTCAGCTGATCAGCTGAGGCCACATTTGCAATTGCAATGTACCCGTCGCGTGTGGCCACAGGAAGGGGCCTTCGACTAGTGAACAGGCACCGCTTTCTGTTCCATCGCTTCAAGCCGCAGAACTACTACTACGGCTTGGTCCTCCTCTATCGCAATGGTCTGGTTGCCATCTTGCCTATTGTGCTGATTGGAATTCCTGAACTTCAGGTGCCTTTTCTGGGTACAGTCTTGCTCGCCAGCCTCATAGCACAGGCTCACACATGCCCATGGCGAACTGCAAGGGCCAATGCCGTTGACTTGCTTCTACAAGCGTTTTTGCTTGTGACCCTTCTGGGAGCTGCGCTGCTGTGCTGCAATTCACTTGGCGGGTATACCGTGAAATGCTTTAAAATGTGTACATGCAAATTGCGTGGGGTTCCTGGCAATCTTCGTGAAGATTCGGGGCAATGGTAGTCTGCGGCCAAATCAAGAATCACCAGTTGGCACGGAGTCTGACGGCGCTAGCTAGATGCTTTCTTTGACCGCATGGATTGACTAGCTGTCGTCATGGAGACTCTATAGCAATCAGCTTAAGTGAGCGCACTTGTAAGCACACAGTTAAACGGATGATTCCTCCGCATTCCATCTGCAAAGAGAAGGAGAGACTGACACCCATGCGCAGCCGCATGCAGCATAATCAACTCAAGACTCGCGCGTGCAACTTCAAATTTGGAACAGGAATGGTATGAAGGATAATTTTGAAGCGCGAAGTTTCTTGCTAAGCTTCTTGCTCCTTGGACAACTTGAACCTGCTACTTCGGGACTGCAACCGGTTTGGGCGCATGCTGAGGAAGTCGAAATGCCTCGAGGTTCAAGGCACAATATTCTGTCAGTATTTGAGGGCACGGGCCCCAAGGATAAGCAGCGCTGCACCGGTGGTTGAGAACTTAAATTAGTTGAGGTATGTAGTCTGTAAGGAACAAAAACTGACCCAGGGCCGGAATCTTTGCAGATACAGACGGACATTGCAGTTGATCTCCCGTGAGCTTGGGCTTATACGTCCACTTCTTTCTAGACCTGAATTGCGTGCGTAGTGTCTGCAATGTAAAGAAGCCTTTGCGTTCCAGGTGGCAAATCGCATGGAACGTTAAATTCTGGGGGCAGGCAAGAAGACAGAAACATACCGAAACCATTGCAGTGTCATCAGTAATTAGGGCAGGGCATGCTGGCTAATTCTCTGGGCTGTCTACAGCTGTTCGAGAGCATCTGATTTTCCTAGGCCGCTTCTACAAATGAACGAAAGCAAGTCCACAGCAGTGCTCGGCTGGCTACTTTGCATACCCGTGCTGGGGATTCTGATTGTGGCAGTGGCTGGCCTCGTCAAAGCAGCCATCGTTCATTTTCAGAAGCGGCAGCTCTTTGGCATCTTCCTTTGTCATCACAAAGGTGGTGCAGGTAGCCTTTGCCGGCTGATGAAGATCCTGATTGCAAGGCACACTTCCACGCGGGTTTTCCTAGATTGCGATCAGTTGGAAAATTTGGATTTTCTTTTCGACATCATAAGAAAGTTGACGAAGAGCGTCGTGGTCGTTCTCACTCCAGAACTTCTGAAGAGAGCTGGACGCTCAGTTTCTCAAGGCAGTCAGCAGTTGAGCAGCAAACACTTTGCCTGTCCTGTCCCATGCTACTATAGGGTTATTTGATTCTAACACGATGCACACGGGCATGCACCTTGCAGGGAACACGACGGGCAACTGCTCAGGATAGAAGGATGGATGGAGGCACACGCATTGTTTTCGTAAGATAGCTGGCACTCACTGTGCATGACTCTCGCAGGATTTGATTAGCGCAAAAGAGATTGCCGGGCGACAGCTACATGACATCACAAGTTATCACAAGCAGCATGTCAACTTGTTTGACTACTTTGGGCACGATGATGCAAAACAGAAGACAGCAGACAAAACCCTCGAGACCATAAGTCAAATGCTTTCCTTCCTCAGCTTGTTCGCCTTCCACCCATGCGGCAAGCACGAAACATAAACATACACTGGCAGCCCACCCAGTGCAAGAGTGAGCAAAGCTTCAGCAACGGCCCGAGGGCGAAGCCACAGAAGACCTTAGAAAACACACCAATCTCCGTGTGCATCGAAGTAGAACAAACCTTTTACCCAAGGGTTCCCGTATTGGCAAGTCGCCCCCGCCAGCAACTGAGCAGCAAACATGGCGTAACACAAACATGGCCGTCGCCGCCGTCGTCGTGGGATAGAGGTCCTGTCTTAGGAGTTGCACACACGCCAAGACCCCGTATAGAGCGATTGTTAAACTCCACTTCATTTAATTCGACAGTGATTTCTCAACAACAAAGAGCATAGATGATTGTAAATAGTGACATGATGTGACATGGGATGTCGCGGGCTAACACACGCCATATCAAACCTTGACATCTTCCGTTTTAGCAGCGCTCATCCCTTTCTCCGGGACTGGCGACTCGCTTAGATGCGTGCCATGACCACGTGAATGGGAGGAGATGAACATCATAAGAACAGGTCAATGGGTGCAATACAGGTGCCACAGCACGGATCCATGATTTTTGGCATAAGTTTGGGGCCTCGGGGCCTCCAGATGTGTTTGTTTCTACTTCTACTGCAGCTCACGTAAAGCCAGTTGAATAGGTGTGGTGCGCCGGCGAAATCACGACGGCCTGGAAGAACGGGATCACGACGGTGCCCCTCGTTTGTGACGGCTTCCGTCCTCTTTCGGATGAGGCCCAGAAGATGATTCCAACTCTGTGGACGCCGCAGCAGAAGCAAATCCTCGCCAACTACGGGGTGGAAATTGAGGCGGTGAACACAGCCTACGACTGGCTACAGCATGAGTTAGTTCCTCTCAAGATGCCCCGGTTTGGCCCCGCAAAGATCTTAGATGAAGCTCAGGCAAACCGTGCAAAGCATGCAGGTGCAGCATGTGCAGAGAGTTGTTTGACTGATCTTCCGCTTTTTGCCAAGGTTGCAAGCCGAGAGACGGTGGTTGCGGAGATGCTGCGATTGTGCGGTCTCGCTGTTTCAATCCGAACGCCAACTCTGAACAGTCTGAACATTCTGTCCTCATCCTCTTCGCAAGCCCTTCCCGCAAGGGCCAGAATTCTCATCACAAGCTGTGTTGCAGATTCCGAGGCACTATCAGCTTGTGAAGTCTTCATGTTCATGCTCCAGAATCACTTGCGTGTTGAGTGTGCAGTTGTTCAAAGTGCTCGACAAATGGCAAGTTGGAAGCCCTGGGCCTACTATCTTGTCGTCCTTCTATTCCGGGGTATGTTTCGCGATCACAGCTTTGCCAAGATCATGTTACATGCCAGCGAAAGAGCACTCAGTTGGCCAAGCGGTCGGAGTTTGGAGTTGGTATCTGTTATAGCCGACACACATTTCGACTTTCCCAGTATGGAAAGCCTGGAGCCAGACGCGTACATATGGCAGACGGATGGCGACCAGCATGGCGACCAGCTTCTTCCTGAACTTGCTGACGCAAAGCTCCTTCATGTTTCTTTGCTTCATCACTCTTCTCTTCGGCGGTCAGAACATGCAGGGCGATTGTTTTAGGTGGTTTCGGCAAACATCCTACATTGAAGCTGAGCTGCTTCTGCAAATGTTGGAAGGCTCTGGTCAACAGAAAATGCTTGACTAAGAATCCTGTCTCCGCCATACCGTACGTAGCATCTGGTGTCCGAGGTTTTTCAGAACTTGCTCAATGTCTTGGCGTTGCCTTTTTCGCCTTTGGCATCAGAAGGCTTGCAGCAGAAGCAAGTGGCGGAGATCACAGGCCGCATGCACAGATACAAGGACCGGATAAACCAGACCTGCCTTCGGGCAAGTGGCCAGCATGTAGCAAACTCTCTTGTTTTGAAGTCACTTAGCTACTGTTGAGGATCCGGCTGTCGCAGCCTCAATGGATGAGGTGGATGATAACGAAATCTTTGATGTGGAAGCCTCCTGTGAGTTTGCCTCATCCCTCTATGGCTCAGAGAGAGGCGGCTTCATCCCACAGGCCTGGCCTTGGAGTTTCCAAAAACTGCGCAGTTTCCTGTGAAATTTTGGATTTGCAGAAGGGAAAGTTGTGGATTGCACACCTCCAGGCCTAGGCTAGGCAGCATGTCCTGTTGCAAACAGCTTGGTTGGCCAACTTGCCTAGAACTGTCCGACCTCATCAGGCCCTGAGCATGCTGAGCGATGACGGCTTCGATCTCCGTAGCGAGACATTTTCTATGTAGCTCACGGGCATTGCGCACCAGTCTCAAATTGCCACATCTAAAGCTTTACGGGCAGGGACCCGGCCGTACCCGTTGTACAGTTGTGTTTTGCCAAGCCTTTCTTCCTCTCGGCGGCTCACAAGTGAGACCGCAGGGTCGGCTTCAGCAATCAAGCCATATTTCTTTAGAAAAGCTTCCCACGCAACCCAGCCTAAGGCAAAGCAGTTCCAGGGCCAAGCTCAGGAGCGCAAGCCAAAATAGGCTGCTTGAGTCAAAGACTTGAAGCTCGTGATTGTGCGTCAAACGGAGCTCCAATCTCGAAATCTAGTTGGCCTCTTGGGCTATTGCACGGCTTTTGACAACTTCCGGAATCGGAGATGCGCAGGTGTGCGCCAGAAGGCAGAGGCCCCCCACCTGAATGCCACCCCAAAAAATTGCAGCATTGGCCGGCCCCCCCCCCCGCCCCTCCGCTAACATACCTCCCGCCGAAGTATTAACCGCCCAGCCCGCCAACTCATTCCAAACCTCCAACCTAGAGCATACCTCAATAACAAGCCGCGGCCACTTGCGGCCATTTCGCTCGCGCGCGGGGCCTAGCTTTTCCAGCTCACCTTTAAAATGCCAGGCTCTAAAATCTCCGAGATTTTTGGTGCGGGCGGCGTGACCAAAAATCTCGGAGATTTTTGGTCGCGCGGCCTTTGCCTCGGGAGCGGTCTTCCTCCTGATTTATCTCTCTTTGGCTGTCTGCGCAGCTGCTCGGTGGAGCGCATAGACCCAGGACGGAGAACCCAAATCTTTCCGAATTTATAGGTTGGCCGTGGCTGTCCACGAGGATTTATGCGCTCTCCCAAGTTGTCGCGCAGATAGTCCAAGAGAGATAAATGAGGCGGAAAGACCGGGCCGGGTGCGGGGGCTGCGCAGCCAAAGATCTCCCTAATACATTATAACCCTGTTATAGTAGTTTCCATTTTCTTTTCCATTATCCCTATATTCCCTATATATACCTATTATAACCCCCGAGATTTCACCTCTCAGCTTGGCCTTTTTGTCACGTGCGGTCCACCGCATACTTGCATATTGATTGTGCGTTGGACTCCGCATGCGATAATACGTTGCTTGCTCGGGCTTCTTCTTATGGAAACTCTCAAACAAATATTTTCCGTTGTTGTAGGTAGCGGATCAACTCTAGTACTATAATAGATTCACATCTCAATGTTACGGCGCGGTCACTTGCGGCCATTTCGACCGCGCGCCTAGGAGCTCTAAAATCTCGGAGATTTTAGAGCCCTTCAGAAAAGCTAGAGGCTCTAAAATCTCCAAGATTTTTGGTGCGGGCGGCACGACCAAAAATCTCGGAGATTTTTGGTCGCGCGGCCCTTCCCCCCGGAGCTATTTTCCGCGTGATTTATCTCTCTCTCTGGCTGCCTGCGTGGCTGCCATTCGGCGGGTGCTCCCCCGATCCGGCACGCAACAATTAGCTCAAAAGATATAAATGAAGCGGAAATTCCGGGCTGGAGAGCTGGGGGGCAGGAATAAAATTCGCCCGAGATTTCGAAGCATTTCTATTTCTTTGGTTGTGTGTAAACCTTGCCCATCGGAGCGGTCTTCCGCGTGATGCATCCCCCAAAGCTTTGGGCGCACACGCGGCTGGTCGGCAGAACGTATAGACCTAGGACGGAGAATCCAAATCTTTCAGAGTTTATAGCTTGTCCGTATTAGTTTACGGGCGTTAGATAATTGAAGCGGAAAGATCGAACCGGAGATTTCGGTAAATATCTCATTAGATTTCGGATTATTTCTTGCTCTTTGGTTGTCTACGTCACGGCTCGGCGGAAAATATAGATCCGAGACAGGAAGCCAAAAATCTTTCAGAATCTGAAGATTAGCCGTTTTCCTGATATCTTCAACCAGACCTTTAAGTTTCTCAATAAAAATCAAAAGATGCGGTAATTTTCAAGATTTCGATGTGGTTGATGTTGGAGAAGATACTATATTGATAATAAATTATTGGGATTAATGACGAATTGATATTTCTTGGGCAAATTTCTTTAGATTTACGAGATTTGATGAGCTTAAGAGAAAGATTAGTAATGAAAATATCTACGATTAACAAACATATTTATCATTATATTAAGATTTTATAGAATGATTTGATTATATTCTTTTATTAGATAAGCAATTATTATACGAAGCTGCATGAAATATCAAAAGGAATAGAATTTCTCTCTCCAGCTCTATTATATTATAGATGCAGAACTACGTCTCTTTCTCTGCCGTGAAATTCGAATTGATATTTTAGCTTCATATATCCGAGGAAGATTATACGTATGATTGCATATAGATTGAGCGATAGAAATAAATTATATGAGATTGCTCGGAAAAAAAATTATTAGATTCTGGGAGATCTTTCTAAATTTTTGGATTCATCTATAAATCCGCTTCGCCGGGAATGCCTCGAGATGAATATCTACTTCTTGGAGGACCCCAAATGCGTTATTAGCTTGGCAGGCTTCATATTCAAAATATCAACGCATATTCAGGATACGGGATATCAAATTGCGAGGAAGTAGGATTTGGAATTCTATCTATTGATTACTTCTATATCAGATAGCTTGCCGTTATGCGTCGCTCGAACGATGATGCTCTGCTGCTATAAGCAGCGGATCCACTCTAATATTATTAATGCAAATTTGGTCATCATAATCTTCTCATTCTCTTTGCTCAGAATATAATACTAAGCTTCAATCCTCAATCTTCAATCTGATCCCTTCTATTCCTTGCTAAAATGCTAAATGCTATATAGATTTATTCGCTATCTCTTTCTTATAGGAAAGGGGCATACCTCTTTCAAGGATCTTGCCCATTAGATTGATTATATATTTTGAATTTATCTATTTCAATTCCCCGAAGATAGAGGAATTTATTTTTCTCAATAATATACGATTTATTTATTTTAGATTAATATCATTGCGCGCCCTTTATCTATATATCTGCTAGAATTAAATGGGATCTGCTAGAATTAAATAGGTGCAGGAATTTTTCTCGAAGGAATATAAGAAATGATATGGGATATCTTGATTGGAATTTTGATGATATGGCGGGATATATTTCTTTATTCATGTCTATAGAATCATTTCGTCATCTATTTCAGATTTTTGATTATCGATTTGATTTTTCTGATATTTGAATATAAAGGGAATTATTATGAAATTAGAATTGATTAGTTGCTTCCAATAATCTATAAAAATTATCTGAGATTTCTCATAATGAGGAATCTGATGAATAATGATCATATTTGATCGCTTATAAAAATCGATATCAAATTAAGATATGATATTGCGCATGATGAAAATGATTATCTTATAGATTCTGAAAGATTTTTGATTTCCGTCTCGGATTTATCTTTTCGAGCGAGCCGCCGTGCTGCTAATCAAAGAAATAGAAATGATATGAAATCTCGAGAGATTTTTATTATGCAGTCTTCGTATCGTTTTCTATTTTATCTATTTCTCTCGAATTATCTGCACGACGGATCGGGAATATATATAAATCTCCGTAGATTGATACGAGAATATCTATAGCGGGAATCTCAATGAATAATCAATATATAAGATCATATTTGAAAATTGATGATCAATCAAATTATAAAATCGTATCTAATAAAATAGTCAATATATAAATTCTGAAATATTTTAAATCTCCGTCTCAAGATTAGATATTCTTCCGAATATTCGCGCAGATATATGAAAAAAGATAAATCACGCGGAAAATCGCTCCGAATCCAAAGATTGCGCAATCAAAAATATCCGAGATTTTTGGTCGCGTCGCCCGCGCAAAAAATCTCGGAGATTTTAGAGTCTCTAGCTTTTCCTCAAGGCGTAAATTTAGAATCTTTAGGAAGCATTTTAATGGAGAGTCGGAAGAGCTAGGTCGCGCACGAGCGAAATGATCGTAAACGACCGCGCCGTATTATTGAGATATATTCTTCATTTGATATTTCAATGAATAAATATATTATCGATTGAATAAATTAAGAGATATTCGTGCATTTTTCTTTTTTCTTCTCTCTATTTATAAGAATAGATTGATTTGATGATATATTTTCGTTCATAGATTATTCTCAGATGATAAAAATTCAAAGATAGAAAAATATATCAAAATATTTGATCTGATTTGATTATGATTTCATGAACTAGGCGGATAATCGTAATCGAATTGATTTTTTTTATTTAGATATATGATTAAACGAATATTTTCTTATAGATATTAATCAGAGAGATAATGAATTGGAAGATCTTATGATATTTCTATTTATATCTTTAATAGATTTTGAATTTATATATTTATAATAGGAAGATATAATTATATATTCTTATTCTATATTGATATAGAATTCATATGAACTAATTTCGTTTTATTTTAATCATCTCTAAAATATTTTTCCGAATACGTAGCCGAAGGATTCTCGTTCTAAGATTGGGGTCCAGGGATCCAGGACTCGATGCGACGTCCTTGCATTTGTAGACGCAAGCGTCCGCAATCGTTCGTAATCGTCCGCAACCATTCGAGGAGCATAGGATTTGCGTCGGACATTGCCGGAAAGACGAAAATCGTCGTGAAACGCAGAATTGTCGTCATTTTTTACGTGTCGCATTACAAAAATGTCAATAGTCGCAGGGATCGGGAGGGTCGTGGTCGCGAAACGCAGAATTGTCGTTCAGTTTCGATTCGTCTCGGGTCTTCGCATCTCAAAAAAGTCAATAATCGCAATGATCGGGGAGATCTTGGTCGCGAAATATAGAGTTGTCGTCATTTTGGACTCGTCTCGGGTCTTCGCGTCTCAAAAGTGTCATGCGTCGGGTCTGCGCGTCTCAAAAGTGTCAATAGTCATAGGGATCGGGGGGGTCGTAGTCGTGAAATGCAGAATTGTCGTCTTTTTTGGACTCGTCTCGGGTCTTCGCGTCTCAAAAGTATCAACAGTCACGAGGATCGGGGGGGTCGTGGTCACGAAACGCAGAATTGTCGTCCCTTTTGGAACCGTCTCGGGTCTTCGCGTCGCAAAAGTGTCAACAGTCACGAGGATCGGGGGGGTCGTGGTCGCGAAATGCAGAATTGTCGTCCCTTTTGGATTCGTCTTGCGTCTTCGCGTCTCAAAAGTGCCAATAGTCACAGGGATCGAGGGGGTTCTGGTCGCGAAATGCAGAATTGTCGTAACTTTTGGAGTCGTCTTGCGTCTTCGCGTCTCAAAAGTGCCAATAATCTTAGGGATCGGGGGGGTCGTAGTCGTGAAATGCAGAATTGTCGTCCCTTTTGGATTCGTCTCGGGTCTTCGCGTCTCAAAAGTGTCAACAGTCACGAGGATCGGGGGGGTCGTGGTCGCGAAATGCAGAATTGTCGTCCCTTTTGGAGTCGTCTTGCGTCTTCGCGTCTCAAAAGAATCAACAATCTTAGGAATCGGGGGGAACGTAGTCGCGAAACGCAAAATTGTCGTCATTTTTGGATTCGTCTCTGGAGAGAGGAAAGGAGAGAGGAAAGGAGAGAGGAAAGGAGAGAGGAGAGGAGAGAGGAGAAAAGAGAGATGAGAGGAGAGAAGAGAGGAGAGAGCAGAGAAGAGAAGAGAAGAGGAGAATAGATAGAAGAAAGGAGAGAGGAGACAGGAGAGAGGAGAGGAGAGAGGAAAGAGAGGAGAGGAGAGAGGATAGAGGAGGGAAGAGAGAGGGGGAGGAGAGAGGATAGAGGAGGGAAGAGAGAGAGGAGAGGAGAGAG
>CAJNIZ010005083.1:1027-20150 GCA_905231905.1 Symbiodinium pilosum | reverse complement strand
TTTAGGGTTTACGTAGGGGTTTAGAGGTATAGGGTTTAGGATTGAGGGTTTAGGGTTTAGTGTTTAGGGGTTTAGGGTTTTGAGTTTAGGGTTAATGGTTTTAGGGTTTGCCTGGGCCCTCCAATGTGGATTGTTGTTGTTGCTGCTGCTGTTGTTGTTGTCACTAGGACTACCAAAAGGTACTACATTGGAGGGTCTAGGTAGGCTTGTAGGGTTAGGAACTTTGGGTTTAGAGTTTGAGGTCAGGGTGAAGTCTGGTGTAGAAGCCGGATCCCCTCTCGCAGCAGGGTTTATAAAGGAGCTCAGTTTTGGAAGAAAAGCCAAGATGTTCTTGAGCTCACCAGCCTTTCGCTGCGGCAGTAGGTTGCTGTGACATTGATGTGCACCAAAGAGCATTCTAAATCCTAAGTGAATTTTGGAAGTCAGGGGAAAAAGGCGCCGCAAAATTGCAGACATGCAGCAATGTGAAACTAACTGGTCCCTGTTGGTCTTAATTTGGATAAGCTTCAGGTGGCCGCGAACCACGCCCCCCACCCCACTCCGCAAGTGAGGATGAGGCACAGGTCTCTACCTAGTTGAAGCAGCAATGAATGCTTATACGCTAAAAGCTATTACCCTAAGCCCCTAAACGCTAAACCCTAGCCCCTAGCCCAATAGCGATGCTATCTGCAGGCTTTCGTGTGCTGGAGCAAAGCGAGCAGATCAAGCAGGGTGATGGTCCCTACTGGCATCTTGCCTCGGGATTTGTTCAATGGATAGTACTAACAGTAGCATCGTAGTGGTATTAGTAATAGTAGTGGTCATAGGTATCATAGGAGTAGAAATGATTCATAGCGATAGTGATAGTCATAGTTTTAGGCATAGTTGTACTAATACTGGTAATAATTTAGTAGAATGTCTCAGGTTTTCGGATTCAGCAGCTTCCGGCTGGAATCGGAGATTTCGGAGTTTCTGGCTCAAGTGCTTAGATGCAGAAGCGGGGTGGCTGGGGTTGAAGATTTTTTATTGGCTTCTGGCCCTGTCATTGTATGGTTTAGGATTAAAGGTTTGGGGTTTAAGGTTTAGGGTTTAGTGTTGAAATTGTAAAGTTTAGGGTTGAGGGTTGCGCCTGTGCCATGGGCATGTACAACAGGAGGGAGACGGAAAGAGTGCAGGAATGGATCCTGAGAGTGGGGAAGTCTCCAAAAGCATGGTAGATTCCAGTTTCTCGTCCATTCCCTCATTCCCTGCTGACCAGAGGTATGTCACATAACTCCTAAACCCCCAGTATCCATGTGATTTTCCTTTTTCTTTTCCGTATGATTCTCCATCATTAGGAGAATGTCCCTGCATAATCCCAGAGGTGCCGAGCGAAGGTGTAGAGCTGAGCACTTGTCGAGGAATATGGGATTAGGGTTTAGGGTTTAGGGGTTTAGGGTTTAGGGATCCTCTAGACTAGTCCTCGTATACTCCCCAAATAAGAACTTCCGTGACTTCCCTCAACCTAAAGTGTAAATCTCAAAACTCATTCCCCCATTCCCAACTCAGCACACGTAAGTCTCGCAAGCTACCATCGTTGTTTCTTGCTGCTGCAACTTTGCTACCCATAGCCGATATAGTATAAAGCCTGCTATGTAGTTTGTATTGGGGCAGTATATCATAACCCTAAACCCTAAAGCTCTGTAGTTCTTATTTGGCATTCAAAGGGGTGGTGCTGAGGCTTCAACATGGCTGGAAGGTTTAGGGTTTAGGGTCTAGGGTTTAGGGTTTAGGGCTAAGGGGGGGTTTAGGGTCTAGGGCTGAGGGTTAGAATTTAGGGTTGAGGGTTTAGGGCTTAGGGTTTAGGGCTTTGGGTTTAGGGTTTAGACGATTCATGGGCTCTAGTTTTAGGGTTGTGGGGGCCCTCTTGTTCAAGGAGGTGGTTCTTTTTATTTTCTTAATTCGCACTGTATGAGTGAATGCCTAGACATCTTCATGATTAGCAGATCTATTTCGAAGTCGTTTTGACGGCCCAATCCCAATTTTTGAGGACCTCCTTCAATGGTTTCCTTAAGCTGTGCAATGCCTGAGTCCCCTTCAACATTCAGAATGGATAACTACCCGCCACTTCGCCATATCCATTACCCTGTACCTTACAGACCTAATTAGACCTGATGCTTTGCCCATATGTCTGCTGGGTTGCTTTTGAGGAATTTAATTTCAGTCACCCACTCAAATATCCTCAAGGGTTTTTGAGGGCCTGTTTTGAGAAGCCTCGAAATTTCTGCCGGTGGGAACGTTGAGGATTGGCACAACCGCCCTGCCTGGGAGTTGCAAACTGGGCTGAGTTTGATGTCTGAGGCTTTGGGGGTTAGGGTATACGGTAGAATCAGGGACCCTATACAAGTTCTGTAGAAACCCAGCGTCCTTAGATGCACTTTTTAAGCATTGGAACCTCCCCTGCTGCGGTTTGTCCTAGTGATCGGGATGTGATGGAGTGGCGTGTTTGGGTTGTAGGGGATTGGGCCTCTGGTTCAAGTGTATGCTTTCATATTTAAGTGTACTGTAGAAGCTTGAGTAATCTAAGACTATTCCCACTAACCCTCTATTATCGCATAACGTGCAGCATAACCTATCCGCGAACCCAATGCTAATTGCGATGCTCGTTGTGAAGAGCGTACCGGACAAGAAAGGATTTTCGGCCAATTGGTTACTGCCATAATTCGTGTTCGAAAGGCTCCCAAGTGGATGGAAAAGTGCAATGCCGAAAAAGGTCAGTATTTCAGATTTTCTGCGTCATGCCCTAAAAGGATTGGCTGCGGAGTTTTGCTTGGGTGCTGTGCAACTATCTACGGGGAGCTATCCCGAGATTGCGCCCTTGCTAAGTGTCAAGAAATTCTTCCCCGTCATCTCTACTGCCGACACCTTTTACCACCTAAACCCTATCAAGCCCTACGGCTCTTACCTCAACCTTGCTTGCGATGCCTCAGGAGAACCCATGTCGTATGAGCCATGTTTTTTTGGGTTCCTTGGACACCCAGCATATACACTCATCAATACTCCCAAGCCACCCTATATACACTCATCACTAGCCATTATGAACACCTTACTTCATAAATCCCTCATCCCTATAACCATCTATACAATCACAGCTTCCATTCAATTATCGATGTTTTGTTCCGCTTGATTCTCGAATTATTGGGTGTTATAACCTCAACACCCAAACCTTAAACACAAGCCCTAAACCCGCAGATGAGGTCGCCAGCGCGTACGGGAGATGGCTGCATCAAACACCACCTGGGTAGCCATAGAACGATGGCTGGACTTGATACTTGGCCGGGCTTTGCTGGGTTACTGGTGACGAACTTAGCCTAAGTCAGCATAATGTGACTGTATAGTACAGATGAAAGGGTTTCCTTAAAATAGTAGCTTAATTTACGTGTCTGAACAGCAGCCCACTTTGCCGTTTAGGGTTTAGGGTTTGGCTGGGGATCGGGACTTCTTCCAGAAATGTATGGAAAATTGGCTGAAGCTGAAGCCGCAGGTGTTGTCAGTCCCCTTTCTTGCTATCGTAGCTTGTACTGTTACTGCATATGCGCCACGCAAAGGGTCAGTGTTTCAAGTAGACATGAGCTACAGTCTAAGCTCCTGAATTAAAGGGGGGTTATCTAGTGGATTGTATAGGGAAAGAGTATATGGGTCATTTAGGGGGAATCTAGGAGTTTAGACTCTAGCCCACATGATTTCGTAGTAGCTGTGCAGCTGCCTTTTTTTGGTATATGCGAATTCCTTTGAGTTTATGAAGGTACTGCTACGGGTCCATATTAGTCGTTCCTGTTACAATACAGGTCCCTATATAAAGTTCTCCAAAACCTGGAAACAGAAATTTAGGAGTTCAGCACCAAATACAATCCTACAATAACGGAATGGTTAATTCCCTTTGGGCCAGGGAGCTCAGGGCCTTTTGAACTGGACTTGTGAGTTGATTTTCCTCCTACGCCTAAACTCAAGATGGCGCATACGAACAGATATTGGGGGTGTTGCAGTTATTTGCAGGGTCCTTTTTTGGGAGCTTCCAGAATGAGGAATATGATGGATTTTGTTTTCTATTTGAGCCACCCCGTAGTTCTGTTCGAGGATTGTGAACCAAATCCTTCCCCAGAAGTCAAAGGGCTCAAGATTCATGTGCGGGTTCCCAAAATGTTCACATCCCTTTGTGGGGGCCGCCACGATGAGGATTTGAGCGTTTTGAGGCTTATGTTGGGGAAGTGCCATGTGACTTTGCAAAACCGATGCTGCAATTACTATCCCTAAACCCTCAACCGAACTCCTGAGCACTTGCAATCTTATGGCTTGTAATCAGGAGGGTGCTGTTCATTCTTTTTAGTACAATCCCTGTGAGGGAACAACTTTATATTCAGCTTGAAGCCCCCAGATATGGAAGTGTCCACCTCATATCAATGATTTGTCAAACCCTTATGTCGCCTGGCTTTCGGACCGAGGCCTCTTTGCAATGACTTTCAGCAGCTTGGCCATGTATGATTATCTGCAACCTTCGCAAACAATGGCCACTGAGAGGTGTTCCTGAGAGGAGGTTTACTTCATGGTCTTAATCTACTTCAGGGTTTGGGTTTGCGCTTTTGTTTAGGCTTTAGGCTTTGGGGGGGTTAGGGTTCGGCTGTTAGGGGATTGAGAGTGTAGGGTCGAGGGGATTCCAGGCTACAAGGCACACAATCCTGAGAGCAGGGCTTGGGGGTTCATAGTTGGAAGCAAAGGCCTATTGGAAAACTACCTGCGCCAAGCTCTCGTTCCCTAAAATCTTGAAACTTTCTGGTGCGGAGCAGGCCCTGACGGAAGCTTCTATCACAGCCGTAAACGCTCGCTCTAAGAACCCCACCTGCCCTACACTCCTAGATTCCCAGCCTCGACCCACAGGTATGTTGTGGCACTTCGGGAGCCTGTGATGCGTACTTTGTCGCATGGCTTTCTTTTGGCTTTGAAGCCTTTGGGCTATGTAGGGTTCAGTGCTTGCTTTCTTTGGTTTCACCTAAGTGCCCCAGATTGCTGGACCCTCCGGATGGCACGGCAGAGAGAGAGAGAGAGAGGGTTCAGTGATTACGGTCTGGGGCTGAGGCACTTTGGGGATTCTGAGGGCTTTTGGTCTGAATTTAGGGCATTCTTGTCAGCATGCTCAGCAAACTTGGTAGAAACAATAGGATATCCTAGCAGGCCAAGAAAGTATGCATGCACCATGTAATGCATCATCCTTTGGGTACTGCCCTCACTCATTAGCCGCTGGATAAGGTGCATAATTCATATTAAGATTTTACAGCCCTTAGTATGACCCCCTACTATAGACTGTTACTGGGTGGGGGCAGGACCCAACCTAAGGGTTTTGGGTTTTGGGACCATGTAAGGCATCCTCCCCCTTGCAGGATGACATCAGGTTGCTTCATTTTCAGGCTGAGAAAGTGCGCTGACACCAATCTGGCTGCAGGTAACACAAGTAGGCTTTGTGGGTATATTATATTGTGATTCTATAGAGAGTACGAAGGGATAATACTGGTAATTATCTAGCCCAAAGCCGGTTTTGCCTGATCCAGACCGCCGACATTAGGGCTTAGAAAGGTGCCAAGAAGAGTGAGGAAGCCTGATGCAAAAGGGATGAAGTGCGGGCCATGCAGTTGGTACTACATACCCCTGACCTACGTGAGTAGTACGGTTTGCTCGCGCCTTGTAATCCGGCAGCTGTACTCCAGCACCAAGCATCAGCCAATCAATCTGGGGAACGAGATAGTCTAGCTGTTAGGCATCAGGCGCCGGTTTACTTGCCGCAGCATAGGCCCTGATGAAAAAGAGTTGCCTAAAGAGGCGATGTTTCTCACAGCAAAGCATGAGGGGAACGCCTGGCATCCAGCCCAGGCACCAATTTGCGCACAAGCTGTCCTACTTTCGAAATGCGGCAGGACCTTAACTGCCAGCTGATCCGTCACAGCCCCCTCTGCAGCTCTTACTGCCACAGTTTGTAGAGGCCCTCCCCTGAAGCTGTTTGAGGATTGTATGGACGTATGCCATTAAGTTTGATAGTTTTCTTAGCATGTCTTACATGAGTTGGGCCACCATGAAAGCTGCCGGCTAGAGTGGTATGTTCATGCTTGCTTTGGCGCTCCTGACAGCGTGAGATGCATGAGCGAAATTCGAACTCACTCTTGCCCCGTTGACTGAGCAGGAGACGTGCTACCTCAGAACGATACTCAGAGCACCTGGTACCTTTTCTAAACTAACCCTGGAACCCCCAGAAAGGGGCCTATAAAGCTACAGTGTTGATGGGATTCCAGTTTGTGGGAGGGTAGGCTGATGAACCTCACTTCAGGGTGTAGATCCATGTATTGTTCACAGTTCAGGGTTGTCTAATAATCGAATAGTCCTAAAAGTGTCCTAAGGCCTTGCAGGATTGAGGGGTTGGAGTTCTTGGGGTTGTAGGGCTGTAGGGTTGACGGATACGGAACATGCGCCGGGTGCAAGATGTCCCCTGAAGCATGGTGCTGGTAGTTCTTCGGGTTAAGGGTTTAGTGTTTAGGGTTTTGCTCAATGCCTTGCTGCTGCTGCTGCTGCTGCTGCTGCTGCTGCTGCTGCTAAAGGCTTCACATTCCATTGCATAATAGTCTCCGCCCGTGGCTCCCCTCCCCTGAAGAGGCCCCATAGGGTATGTGATAGTTACATCAAGCCGGTACCTGTGCAGCTAAGGAAGACGAAATCCTTTGCAAAAAAGCTTAGTGTAAGCAGACATTTTCTTTGCAACACTTGGAAGTGGGAGTATACGCCAACAGCAGCGGCAAGGTATGAACAGCTGTTGACTCTGGAAGACCGGCTGCATTGGCTGTGGCGCTACGAGGCATTCCATGCGTTTTCGGCTTTTGCAGGGGGATGTGGGGGCTTCATGGGGCCGATCCAAGTAGGCGAGAGGGAGTAGGACTAGGAACTCCAAGAGCGCAGGGCTACAGGAGCATGGGCTGTGAAACGGCCAGGGCCTGGAACCCCCCTGTACCTGTTTGAGGGTTTCTGCCGGGGTCCTCCGAGGCTCCATATACCACTACCAGCCTTGCTACCTGTTTTTCGCTGGGAGAGGCACTGAGCCCTGGACATCTCAGTATATAAACAATACCTACCCACACCTTCCTACTACCTTCAGGGACTTAGTCTAAGTACCTGCTATTAGGGGCCACGTAGCCTCAACCAAGGGAGTATGAGGGTCTTGGTATTTTGGTCCCTAAAGTCCAAAATAGTACTTATCTTGGGCTTTTGGCTGCTCACACCATCCCACAGTACAGGGGTGGGGCTTTCCAAAGAAGGGCTGTCCCAATAATTGTATGGTTTTCAAATGCAGGAGTACTTGTGTTCACTGCGGCATGGTGAGCTTAATGGATGTCATTTGCCTAACGCTGGGGAGTCGATGAGTCATGTGCTGCCCCAGACCCACCCCTGAGCATGCGCCAGAAAAAAATATACAATAGTATGAAGTACCCTAAACCCTACGTAAAACCGGAAAGCCTGCATACCCACCTCATGGTAACTTAGTGTAATTCCTTCCTGAGAAGTTGGACCGCATCCTTGTTGCAGCGACATCCGCATGTAGATTTTCTGAACTTCAGAGGTCTGATTCAAGCTAGGCGTTCTCAAGAGGGCCTCCTTCCATCTCGCCAGTGCTTGGTACGGAAATGAATGAATGGATGCCTATAGTAGTCCCTATGTAATCCTCTAGAGCAATCCTTCAGCTCCTATTCAAAGAAGCCATTCCTACTGCAGCGGGAGTTCTTGACTGTGGGAGTTGCAAGGACCTACTCAATCTGCGGCCGTGGGGCACTGTTCGTAGAAGCCTTTTTTGCTGACAGCATGAATTGGTGCTCCCTTTCGCTACCCTGTATAGCCGAAGATGTACTCTGCGTTGGAAACTCTCCGAGGGGCGCGGTCCAAGTACCTGAACAATGGCTAACCTGGGCCCCAAACGCATACACAACAGCACTTTTGGGCCCAGATTCTACAGAGTTTAGGTACTTGGACCTTTAGGGACTGGGCTTGTAGGATCAGTATACTACAGTAGTTTCTACGTTGTTTTTCATTGTCTTTATATAGTCCCAATATACTATAGTAGTTTCCATGTAATTTTCCATTCTCTGTCTATAGTCATAATATAATATAGTAGTCTCAATTCTATTTTCCATTCTCTTTCTATAGTCATAATATATTCTAGTAGTTTCCATTTCATTTTCCATCATCCCAGTGAGTGAAGGATCATCGCCACGAGCTTCGCGGTAGGCGCCGCTCCTGGGAACTGCTCGGCAAGGAGTCAGAGAGTTTAGGGTTTATAGTCCCCCTTAAGTAGATAGAATTTGGCTTTGGGTATGTTATGGTAAGATCCCCATATATCCCATATTCTATCTACTTAAGGGAGACTATAGGTTTAGGGTTAAGGGGGTTTCTAAATTTACGATGCAGGGGTTATGGGGATATACATGGACATGCAGGCTTTCAGGGTCCAAGTATCCAACTACCTGGGTTTGGGGTGGGTCAGAAATACTACAATCTGAATGGCTTTTGGTGCCTAAAATCCTCTTTCTGGATACCTGAGGAAACCCTAAACGCTAAACGTCACCCGACCCGGCCACAAATGGTAGCTTAGATAGAAAATGGATGAATAGTCCCCAAATGGCCTTGTTTTTGGCTGTGGACTTGTTTTCGAATTTGCTAGCCTAAAGGGAGACCCTCTGAGAAACTCCATAGACACCATGTCGCACGTATTGCCTTTGGTATGATTACACCTCTTGATGGACGTAGTCCATTTCATTTGGGGCCAGCTTCTTCAGTCTATAACGTGGGGTGCAGGGGGCCTCACTTTTGAATGTAACGTTTGAATGCTAAGCTGTTCGTCACATCTGCTTCGTATCAGAAAACTTACGCAGCTCGTTTACAAGTTCCTTCTGCTGAACTCGACTATCGCCAGTATCTTAGTACCACGCCCAATATGCAGCCGCGCCAAAACTAATAAGGCCTAATAGGCCCCATCTGGCCCTGAGCTGCTGTGTGCCCCTGTATGGGGGGGGAGCATAACACCCCCATGAAATCACTGATCATCCACAAGACCGCATAAGATGCTTAAACCTAGACCCTAAACCCCAAACTCAGGTAAGTTGAGTCAAGGACCCTCAACACCCTACACCCTAACCTTACCCTCCACCCAACGAATATGGAACCCCATATTAGGGCGATGTCGCTCATAGGGTTCTTTCGGGGTTCCATGTTTTGGGGGAGAGCCTCTTCTAGGCTGTACTGGACGGGGGCTATCCCCAATTACTTCCGGGAGTTGGTTATAACGGCCGTCAGGCGGGATATCCCACTTGAGTAGTATTTTATTTGGGGATACTATGGTACCCAATATAGAGTAAGATTATATCCTCCTTTTGGGGTACAGTATTCTTTATAAGGAATATTATCTTACTAGGTTCAACCACCAAAAAAACACTACTCAATTATTGGTTTGCTTATGCTTTTGTTCTAGCCCCTCTAGGAGATGCCATCCAACCGAAGTTTCAACTCCGAGAGGTGGCCGGCTGCTTGTCTTTGACATATCTGTAGTCTAGGGCTAGGGGTTTGCGGTCTAGGGCTGCAGGGTTAAGGATGTAGGGTAGAGGATTTAGAACATATAGGGTTAAGGGTTTATAGGGCTGCTGGTTTAGCCCGCGTGCGCGGCCTGCTAGCTTCGAGGCCGTGGTAGGGAGAGACTGAGAGGGAGAAGGGTTTAGTATCAGCGGTGCTCAATTGTCTCCAAGAAGTCTTCTGGGCATAGTTTCTTAGGATCAGGACCTAGGGTTTCCGTCGTACTTTAGTTGCTGCAACCTTCACTCGGGGTCTTTGGGTATTTGCTTTGTTTTGGTTTGTAGAGGGGTGTGGATTTCTAAGGCTTTCAACTCTAAAACCAAAGCGACCAACATCATCGTGCTGCTGACCTTCCAGGGTCATGCATCGCGCTTTCCTCTAAGTTTGGCAAGATGGTTCGGATACCTGTCAGTTTCCTAGTCAGCTGGATTTCAGCTGTTGGTCCCTTTAGGTGCTTTCAAGCAAGGGAGGGGGCCCACCCAGGCCCTACACCAAATTAGGGTTTTGGGTTCAGAGGTTTGGGGAGCTAGCTGGGTAGGAACATGTCATCCTGCAGCACATTGACTTACTAAGATAGTGCATCTACACCCTTCCCTTAGGGTACATTATGCCTCCCTCCTGTAAACCAGTACACAATCCCAGGTAGCCCTAAATGTTGGCCCTGAACTCGCCAGGCCTAAGCTCAATGATTCCCTAAATCCTGAACCATCAGCCCAAAATCGCGAGCGCTACAGTTATACTTTCATTATTATGCTACAGATACAAGCATGGCTATCCTGCTATTGTTTGCTGTATCCTATCCTTTTCTAGGAATTCAATTTGTCCTTCTAATGCTTGATGGCGCTTTGTGAGGCAAGGGGTCCCATAAACGATTTGGCCGCCTTCAACGTACAACCCAGACTACCATTATTATTCTTGTTATTATTATTATCATTGTCATTTCTATTGTTTCTTCGGACCTTGATTATGGATTCCACCTGTACTACCTCCTCCAAAACAATGCCCTTAACAAGCCTGATTAAGGGCGAACTTTTGGGGAGTAGTCCAGACTAAGGTGGCGAGGTCAACCACAAATGACGAACCGCCCTAACCCTAAACTGTTTTATCGATAGTGGCAACTAATTAAACTAGATACAGGATGTTACCTCCTTTTCATTTGGGTCTTTCCCTACATGCAATCCCAGAAACCCTGTTTGCATTGTCTTTTCCGTTTGATTCTCCATTATTATGGATCCTTTCCCCAAATCTTATACAAAGCCTAAACCCTAAGCCCTAAACCCTAAACCGTATAGAATCCCTCAAGCCTTATAGAATCCCCCTGGCCCTCTATAGAATCCCCTAAACCCTATAACATCCCCTAAGCCCTACAAATAAAGTCCCCTGAACCCTTGAGAATCCCCACCCTAACCCGAAACCCTAAACCCTAAACCCCATAGAACCCCCCTGAGCCCTGTCGAACCCTATCGAACCCTAAACCCTAAACCCTGTAGGATCCCCACCCTAACCCGCACCCCTAAGCCCTAAACCATAAAGCCTAAACCATGTAGAATCCCCTAAAGCTGCGTTGTCAAGGTAGATTGGCTCGAGTTGTGGCTCGGATTTGCAAGCAACTACCAGGCGCGACTGCGCCGACCTTCCTGAGTTTCTGTTATGAATTTTAATAGGTATTCTGATAAGGGTATAATCTGGTGTAATCTCGTGTGTAGGGTATAGAGCGTGTAGAGTTTGGGGTTTAGGGTTTCGGGTTTAGGGTTTAGGGCTAGTATTTTAAGGAAACCCAACTATTTACCATATGCCCATAGTACGGTAACTTCATTTAAGTTGCTTAACAGCAACCAAGCTTAGGGCCTAGCTTCAAGGAAACAAGGTATAGGGCTTGGAGCTTCAGACATAGGGTCTTGATATACCTACAATAGTCCTCGGTGGTACCCATTATTGGGTGGGGTTGGACCCTGCTTTTAGGGGCCTGGGGATGAGAATCTAAGGTTTAGGGGTTTGGCTTTGGTTTTAAGCGGAGCAGCTGGTGTCTGATACCGTTGCAGGGCTTGCGGCGCTTCACTTGAGTGCGGACACCAGGGCGCCAAATACCGCTTAACATGGAAAATCCTAAGATCATACTCGGGGCTCTAATATTAATACCGGGGTATGTTCCTGGATCATTTCCCTAGCGTATTGGCTTCTCCGAGCATGCGCTACAACACAGATGGTTCAGGAGTTGGGATTTAGGGTGAAGAGGGCTCCTACTTGATTACCAAGACGGCCCCCCTATCATCCTAAAATAGCTATAGTGACTTAGTATGGTGTAGGCCCCCAAGCCGCCATCCTGTTAAAAGAAATCCAAACCCTAAACCCCCCCAAGGCCCCTATAACAAGGAATTTTGCAAGAGCTTAAAACTCGGTCTGGCTTGCTTCAATTGAGCTTACGGAACTGTCAAGTTCCTAACCCAAGTCATAACCAGGTAACATCCCATAACTTCTTCTGAATACCAGCTTAGATAGCACGAGTGTTAGTATGCCTGCCTATGGGGTTTAAGGCTAGATGTTGGTCGTAGATCGACTGCAGATATGGAGTGAGTGGGGCATAGAACCTTTTCACCTGTTAATGATGCCGCGATAAACTGCACAAGCCAAAACAGTTTCGAAGAAGCCAATTCTGGGATCCCACCAAATTGACATTGAGTCCCACATAAGGCCCCTGAACCCTAAACCCAAACCGTATTGCCGGGTCTTCTAGATTCAAGTGCCCTTTTTGGTTTGCATGTTGGTTTGAGGGAGGGTACTCTTGTTTGCAACATACAGACACAGCGCTAGCAACGGAATCACCTCGTTGGCCGTGAAGGTTCATGGGTGCTGGATGGATGCTGAAATGTGTTCTGGAATGAAAGGAGACCTTAAACCCTAAACCGAAGCAAGATTATCCTGACTGGCTCCCAGTTCTCCTTCTTTCAGCTTTCATGGCTGCTCAGAAGTTTATCCTAAACTCCACACCCCAACCCCGAAGCCTAAAGCCCATAAACCATGCAGCGTATGCCAGGTACGCAGTCTTGCCGGACGTGGAGGCAACCTTCCTTTGCAATAGTGTGGGCTCCCAGGGTTTAGGGTTTAGGGTCTGGGTTGCTGTTAAGGAACTTAAATTAGTCAAGGGTTCCAGGCTTGTACCCCTAGGGTGGTGCCTTTTAAGGGACACTAGGGAATTACATGGGTTCACAATAAAGAAGGCTTGCTGAGGGCTACATTGGGAAGCCTTTCAGGGGTACAACCCAGGCAGCATCGAATTAAGTTACTGGAATAAGGCATCCGTATTATTAGTACGGTGGATACAAAAAAAACCCTGCATGACTCTAAGTGCCTAATGCTTTTTTGTATACTGTAGCATATTACGGTCATGCAGGATTTTTTGTATCCACAGTACATACACATATGGGTTGTTCTCAAAATTATGCGCCCCTGTTGGTTAGACTATATGACGGCACCTAATATTCAGGGGTACCAAAATGGGACCCTAGTTTCGAGAACTACGCATATTATGGCAACTGATTTAAGTTCCTTAAACGCAGCCCAGCTTTTGTCGAGGAACCTCCCTGCAGTGCCACGCAGGCTCCCTGTGAAACCCTAGGAGTTCATGTTTATGTGAGCTATAGTCTATAAACTTCTTAAAGGGATCAGCACCGTAGAAGCTTGAATGATTACCTTTATCATGGTCCCTTGTCTCAAAACGTCTCAACATGATATGGGTAATGAAAACCTTGAACCCTAAACCCTAATCTAAACCCTAAACCCTAAATCCTGCAGTAGGCGGCGGGGCCTATTTGGAGCCCGGGGAGCGCGCTGCCCGACGTTTGGAAGCCGCGAAGCGCGTCCTTGCCAGGCCGCTAGCTGCAATAGAGTTGATGGACAAAATCCGGCATGACCCTAAATTAAATAACTACACCAAGTAGGAATAATGAAGCAGGTAATGCAGAATACTGTCCATCTTCATAGCGAGTTTCTTACAAAAAAACACACTTTCGGCCAAAAAGGGGTTCCCGTAAAAGGATGTGAGGTTTCAGGTAGAGAAAGCATACCTAGAAAGCCAGTTACCCATGATTATAGGCAACTTTCCCCTAATTTCCTACTACCTTGGGTTAAAGTAGCCGATTACCCTAAACCCTACACCCTAAACTAGGCTTTCTAGGTGTCTATGAACTCTACATGGCCATGGACTTTGGTGTATCCTACCATTGTGCTTGGCCGCGGGATACTCCCCATCTGTAGGGCTTAGGGTTTAGTGTCTAAGATGCTGCAGGGCACCTCTATTTCGGGAGTCTCCCATCCAGACGCTTGCAGAATCCTACGGGTTTAAGTAGCCGAATACCCCCAACCAACTAAAATAGACTCCTGATTAATACCCCCCTTTCCCTTGAATAGAGATTCTACTAGGGATCCTAATGTTTAGGCCCTTAAAAGGAGGAGGTTTATTAATCATGGGCTTAAATCAACCCTAAACTATGAACTCCTGGACCCCCGAGCCATTCGGAGCCCCGTACTATTCACCTGAAGCTGCGAGATGTGGGCGTTTGCACACTTGAAAAAGAGTTTAGGGTTTAGGCTAGCTCTGCATTCAAGGGTTATAGCTTACGATTTGGGATTTGTGAATTCAATCCCCAACGTAGAGTAAGACTATATCTTCTTCTTTGTGTTACATATCTTTTAATGATAGCGAGAAAGTACAATAATCTCTCACGAGCTTACCACGAACAAGAAGAAAATGAACGTGGGGTTTGTGGCATTTGGGGCTCTCATTCTCTTGGATGTAGCTTGCGTCGGTTCTTTCGCATTTTCCTACCACGTTTCCAAGCGCGCCCAGCGCTTAGAACTTTTAGCCTGTGATTCGGATGCCAATTATCCTGTGACCTCAAGTTGTGCCATAGAACGACTAAAGTCCACAGTGATTTCATTTGGCCCGGATAGACCATACAATCCGTAAACCAACACAGGCCCCAAGCCTTTTCTAAATGCCGCTTCTGGTAAAATATGATACCCCTAAACCCTAAACCCTCGAACCTGACGTAACAGTCCTCGGGGGTTAAAAACAAAAACCCTCGACCCTAAACCCTAAACCCCTGAGCTCCATGTTATTGTAGGATAAGAAACCAGCTTAGGTTCGATGTGGTTCTGTCAGTAGGCCGAGGCGGCGTCCAAACCAGCCAGCAGGAGCCGGAAGAGCTTAATTAGGAATTCAGGTTTCTGGAATGGTTTGCTCAAGATTTGTTTTCAGGGCTTAGGGTTTTTGGGTTTCGGAGTTTGGCGTTCCTTTTTTAAGGTGGCTTAGAGTCTTGGTGGGTGCTTTTTTGGGGGGCCGGCTGGGTTTTTGTAGGGTTCATTGGTTTCTGGGGGGATCAGAGGGCCCAACAAGTTAGCAACTAAATTTCATCCTAGACTCGACCAAGACATGAAAATGTTCGGATTGGAGCCGAGGGGCCAATTGATGTATATATATATAGATGTATAGTATATACATATATATATATATATGTGTTTTTTTCTGCGGGATTCACTCTTTTGGAGGGATTAAGCAACAACTGGGCCCCAGCGCAGAAGTGGCGGGTCTAAGTTCATCTTTTTACGCACGTTTAGCACGCTTTGCCTCTAAATCTGGGCATTCCCTTGCTGCAGTTCTGTACGACAAGGAAATGGTTTTGAGGATTTTCGAAACCCACTCCACATAGCAAGTATGGTAGGATAGTCATAGGGTCCTTACTTAGTCTTGTGGTTCGAGTGGTTTCGCACTCATGTCTGTCAGATGGCTTCATTGAGAAAGTTGTTGTAGATGTGGAAATATTAGACAGGTTTACGGAGCAGAGTTTAGAGACATCCTCAATCAAATAGGGTCGTCATGAAATATTCCGAGAATTTACAAAATTCAATCTATGCCAGAAGCTGGGGATGACAAGTCAAATCCTTACATTGCTTGCTGCGACGGTCACCCTCCAAACGCCCACAGTAAGTCGTATGTGAGGTCCCATTCCAAAAAGATCACGGATGGATTGTACAGCACCCTTGCAACAAGACGTCCTACTCCCTAAGCCCTACTCCTCTCAAACCCTGGGCCTCACATGCCTCTATCAACCCATTTTAAGGGCTTGTACCACTTACTTTGTGGCCTGAGGTTATTCATGGGTCAGGGAGCGTCCTTATCAAGGGTTACCATAGAGTATTAATGGCCTTCCTGAACCGACATATTATTTACTGGGTAAGCCTCTGGGATATTTCATATTTTCCCTAATGGATTTGATAGGGGACCATATATAACATATATACTAATATGTTTCAATAGGTTTTAGGGGCCAACCTAGTAGACCCCCTCAAAAGCTGTGAACCCTGAACCCTGTCGCAGCAGGAGTTGCTCTGGCAAGGTTTGCAGATGGAGTCGCGTGGGAATCAGGACTGTCGGCCGCAGTGATTTCAGGGTATCTTGGGAGCTTACCATGATGGGCTATTAGACTTCAAAGGGCCCTTAATCTACCCTTTTCAAGGTACTGCTTAATTGTCAGCTTTATTTTCTCATAGCCCATACCGGTAGGGTTTAGATCGTCCTGCCCGCAGTGGTTTCCATTTCCCATCTTGCTGAAGTCTGGAATTTAAGCTCCTTGGGGCTTAGCTTGGACCTTAGACCCTTAACCCTTTGGGATTCGCTTATATTCTTATTATAAGTACCTGAGGGTTAACCCTTAGTAGGGGTCCTAAGTGCCACGTAGTAAGCCAGTGAGTGCTTGCACTGGCGGGCCTTGGTGTCAGCTCTTTCTGGCTGTGTGCCAACATTGATGCGAAATGGGTTCAGGGTAGGCGGAGATTTGAGGGCTTCTAGACATTGGGGGTCCCTGTTGGAGGTCGCTAGAGTTGCATGTGGGGTATGTGAGGCAGAGCATCTATTTGAATTAGCGCTGAGAGTGGTTTAGTGTGTAGGTGTTGGGGTTTAGGTTTTAGGGTTTAGGGCTCGGGGGGAGTTATATGGATGTTACCCCAAAAATTCAGATCAAATGGAAAGGAAAATGGAAAGGACATGGAAATAAGGGCTATACTTACTTACATCTGGTTAGCTGGGAGTAATTGGAATCTACTAGGTATGTTGGGGTTATACAGGGACTACCATAAGGAAAGATGCGTTTACGGGCTTGGAGTCTTAAACCCAGCAGACCTTCATGTAGGGATTTATTCTGTAAGGTTATAAAATTGAGTTGTGTTGCGTTTAAGGTATATAGGGTTCAGGCCAATGGCTGTCTGGGATAGGATTTAGGGTTTAGAGCTTTTGAGCCCCTTATCACAGAAGACTCTAACCCTAAACAAGCCCTAAACCCAACCCTTTCTTACCGTAGCGTGAGCAGCCCATTGCCCCAGGGTGATTTTAAATTTTACGTGCCTAGAGTATAGGGATTAGAGGTTTGGGGCTTAGCGTTTATAGTAGGGGTTTAGGGTTTCACCTATAAAGCAGGTCGCTGATAAGGAACTCCCTAAACACAGATTACAATCCGAATGCTACCAGCTGCGTCCTTAAAGAGCATGAACTTTTCAATCAGTTGCCTTACCCCAAACCGTAAACCCTAAACCCTAAACCAGGCATGGGTCTGACCCGATTATTTCACCCCCCCACCAACATCAAAGCCCTGATAGATTCTATCAGGGTGGGGGGTGTTTAATGTTAGGATGGGAATTTAAAAAGACAAAGTTTTGTGTCCTAGGCCTTAAACCTGAATCCCAGCAGAAGCAGCTTGAAAGGAGCGAGTCGCCTTCCCGTTTGTATCCCACTTCAACTTCGGCTACTGGGCCATGGTGAAGGTTCTGGGGCTTACCCTCACCTACACGAAAAGGATTTTGGTAAACCCAACATCCAAAATTAGGACCTTGTTATATAGTCATATGATAGCTATAGGGTCCTAATTTTTGGGTTTGGGGTTACCAAAATTACTGTATTACCCTAAAAAGCATGGAAGCACAAGAGATTCCCTACGAGGACCGCTGCCTCTTTGAAAGAGGATTGCATGGTCTTCCATGTCATTGGGGGGATGTTAGGGCTCTTAAGGGCTTGTACGGGACCTAGGACCTGCGGATGAGGGTCTAGGGTTTGAGTTTGAGATTTGGGTACGCGGGCTTGCCCCGTGGCCCTCAAATAGGGGGCTGTTGCTACCCCCAGCCCCAAGTTGAGGACCGAATGGCTGCCGGACTGTTGCATGTAGGGTCCTTGTTTTAAAGGATGGTTTCTGAAGCCCTCTTATTCGTGCAGGACTTCGAGCATCAAAGGGCTTGCAGGGTTGAATACTTTCTGTCGATGGGTCATTCTGGAAGGCTCTTCAGCTTTAGGAGCCTTTTTTCTTACCATTCGGAAACCTGTATTAGGGCTTGAGGTTTAGGATGTACCCTTTGCCAAAGACCCCCCATAGAGCCCAGCAGTATCCTCTGTTTGAAGTATCGCACCAGGTTCCTGACAGAAGGAAGAGGATAGACTGCGCACCTCCGCGTTATGCACATGCAATTACAAAAGAGCGTGTCTATATACCTGTTGGCTGTATTCCCGCATCTCCCCTCTTCTGACCAGCTGTTTTGGTAACTGGGCAAAACTCTGAGGTCAAATGGATTCATGTATAGTTTCCGTTAATTTCCGCTTTACCAGCAAAAGCACTATAAACAGTTGAACATGATTTCCGTGACTGCTTCTGCTATAACTTCTATTGTAGAAAGGACTCGTGTTTCGTAATATGTCCACGCGGGTTTGCATGTTTGTCTAGGAAAGGGTAGCTGGTTTGTAGCAAACTCGAATTTGTAAGAGGGGATGCGATTAAGTCATCATCATAGGTCCTGGGGGCTTTGCTTGGTGTTCATGCTTCTGTCCCTAAAACCTAAACCCGAAACCCTCGACCCCAAAGTGGGAAATAGCTTCAGAGTCCCGTTGGGGTGAGAACTTAGGGGGGAGTACAATTGTATTTCAGTTTCGCTAACTTCTTAATTCGGCCTCTTTGACCCAAGCCCCAGCATGCCTCGAAACCCTGCGTCCGATCTATGACATCTATAACGACCACTACGTACACCCACTGATTAGCAGACATGACCCCAAGAAGGAGGTAATGGGGCTGCAGGCGATTTACTGGCGACTCCGGGGAGTGTGGGAGTGAGTATAGTGACTGCGATGGAGAATTCTAGAGGGAGGATCCCCCTGTCCCTAAACCCTAATCCCAAACCCTTATAACCCTAAGCCCTATAACCCAGGAGACGGTACAGAGTCACCTTTCCGCTTCAACTTCGTAAACCTGTCATGGCCGAACCATCTCGAGATGCGGCTGCCATGCTGCAAGTCTGGGTTCTAAGACCTTTCTACCTGTGACCCCATTTGCCAAAGCTGCTAGGTGGTGTAGCATGACTCTTGGGTGAAAGAGTTTTAGCAATATGGATGAAAGGGAAGAGGAGTCATGAGCGTTTAGGAGGTATAGGGTGTATGGCTGCAAGGTGCCTCTAATAATTTTAGGAGTTAGACATGTAC
>CAJNIZ010005082.1:0-20151 GCA_905231905.1 Symbiodinium pilosum | reverse complement strand
AAGTTTGGGAATGCAAGCCGTAGGTTGCAGAAGAACTGTGACCAAGCCTCCGCTTGACACACGAACTTTGGCTCAAGTGTGACTAAAAGGGTGAGGCGTGTGCTCGCTGTCTGCTGTGTTACTTTTCACAGGACGAGCAAAGAGCATACGCATCTGCCTGTTAAATTGTGTGTGTGGTTAGGATGACGATGAACTGAGCTCGCCTGTAGCCCGGAATTGCGCTGACAAAAGCGCTGGGTGAGAGAAGCAAGATCGTCATTGTTCCGCTCAGGTTTGCAACAAATCACGGATGCTGAAAGGAGGGGCACCGCGGATTCCTCAACTTTTGATTTCGATGCGATGGATGACTAGAGTTGAAGAGAAAGATCCATGCGATAATCGCTATCCAATCGCCATTTTGGCGTGTTATGGATGCATTTCTTGCGTTCTAAGATCTTCCCTAACGCACGCTGAGAGGGCATGACAAAGTCTCACTATTGCGCCCGAGGCTTCCTTGGCGCTTCAGTGAAAAATGCGCTACCTCGTACACTTTGAAGTTGTGTCATGCAAAAGTTCGAGCTTCTGTAGGTTCGTTTCACGCACCGTGGCAAGTCAACGTGGAGTGTCAAAGTTCAGGGCGTTCACCCTGACCCACTCCTTTTGCAATGTATCGCAATTGATTACTTCAATGTAATTTGGCTCACGTTCCCCTTTTTGGCTAAACTGTTAGTAGGCAATTTTCCAGCAAAGCCATGTGGAGATCTGAGCTTGACGACCGCACGTGCGGAAAACATTGGTGTGCGCTGGAAGGGTTGCGCGCCGTGAAAAACACATACATTTTGTCACCCAATCATCCTTTCACAGACAAGTAGGCACTCGACCTGAGGGTTCAACAGTGTACGAATTTCACCTTCAAACGAGTTGTACATGTGTGCAATTTAACGCTGAAAGTTTCTGGTCGCCACTAGCACTAGCGTTCGGCTCACGGCCCCTTTAGCTCCCAAATCGTATGTTAGTGGCTACGTACCACTGATACAAGCTGAGCCGGAGACCGTATCGTGGAAAACAACAAGTGGCGTGATTGCTCAGTGCAAGCTGATTGCATTGTCGGTTGTGTTTGCACGCTGTAGCGCAGTCACCCTTGTTGAAAGCTAGAGATCTCGAATACTGCCAGCCGTCACAAGCCCTTTGAACAGTTACGCGCAGCAACCCAAACAAAACCGAATGCTTTCGTCTGCAATTTGTCATGCCCGTCCTGGTAGGTTTGACAGGAGCAATGCAACCATTCAGAACATAGGTATCAAAAGGCTTCGAGATCTTGACCCAAGCTTTAAATGACGTAGAACGATTAAGCGGCGTGGTCTTCCAAGTGGCGTGTATGGTTTTTGGCCAATTCTGCTAAAACTTGCGTGCAGCCATCAAACAAAAAATCATTAACGTCCTGCATACGAGCTTGTTTAAGATCCAGCTTGAGAATTGCAGGAATCCGTTCCGTGGAGCGTAACCTAGTCAACGCTTATTTCTGGAAGTGGTAGCTGGATTACCATGGAAGAAGCAGAGTTTTTTTAAAACACTACCAGCAAGCCAACAGCCAAACAAAAAACCGCTAATTTGCCAAGACATGCTGTTAAAGCTATGAAAATGAGCAATGTCATCATGAATAAAATGTATGATTGCAGAAATTTTTCTTCCACCGGACCGTTTCAGGTGTCAAATCAAACCGCCAGCCGATTCCAGTTGTCAGCGGGCAGACAATGGCATATTACCAATTGCTATACAAGATGCATCCAGAGCCAGATGATCAGGCTTTTTGCTCCGTCACATGACAAATCCGTCCGCTTTGGGCTCATAAGCATCATCGTTGCCCTTTGTTACGCTGGCTCAAGACGTGTAGGGACATCAGCAACAAATGTCGAAAAGTCAGACGGAGTTGTGCTGCTCGCAGCCGATGTTGATGAGCTATCGATGCATAAGCCCCTTGTGTGTGTAATACAGACAACAAAGCGAAAAACTCAATTAGCAATCACCTTGTTACCACTACAGTGCTACACGGATTTTTATCCTGATGAGGCAACGTTTGTTTCAAACAGCTTTCACAGTTTGGGTTTGGGTAGTTCAATTCCTGATTTGATTAACTGCAATGGGGTCGTGAAGGCTGGCCGAACATGCGCGATGCCGTTGGGTCCTGAGTATTGGAATGGCTAAGCATTCCTAGCCACGTGGCATACTGTGAGCCAGCGCGTGCATTTTAGCGGATATTTATGATTTTCACGTTGTTTGGCTTGTGCTTTCTCGACGTTATCGCCTGCTAGAGCCTGGCAATTTTCAAGAACAATCCGGGAACACGCAGCCGCATTTGCAAGATAAGGATGCATGGCTTCTTCGTCACTTGTTGCTTTCTCAGATGGACATTTCCGCCTTATTGCACTGTCCAATGGGCGCTCATGATCGTGACTTGCTTCGCTTGAAACCAAGGTGGCCAGAGATTGCTCCACTGACATTGGGCGCCGGAGCATTGGCCATTGCAAGTTCTTTGCTTCAGACATTGGGTCTTGTTTGATTGTTTTTGAACTGCAATCAAATCTTGGCAACCTTCTGTGAGTAAGTTTACGGTGAGAGTTGACAACGACTCACGGGGGGATTGCCTTCCCGCTGCAAACATGTTTTTTCGCTTCACTTGCCGCAATTCAGCTGCAGATCTTGGGCGGAATCAGAGCCTTTGTTTGGTGAGTGTGCCCTCCAACGTTGGAAGGCCATCATTTGCAAAGAAGATCATCTTGCTTGACACTTCGACAATTAGTTTTGTTACTGACGTTGACATTTTGGATTGCAATTTTCGCGCGAGCAACCACAAACGGGACGGGACGAAATTGGCTATTGCTTCGCGCATTTGCATAGTTCCATTCTGCGTGACGTGATGAAAATACCGTGCCATGCATGAACATAAGGCTTGTGTGTGTGTGTGTGTAACGCTAGTTTGGGTGGAGTCTCACCAAACCGGGGTTCATGTGAGCTGCAATTTCGTCCCCAGTGTTCTCTGACAAAAGGCTTCGTGAACTTTCGGACTGGCGCCCAGCTGAAGAATGCCATTGAGGTTGTGTCTGATGGCGCAGAAGGCCATGCCAAGAAGCCTCCGAGAGAGCGAAAAGAGACCTTGGAGTTTGCACGACGCAGAAGAACGCAGAAGGCCGCCGGGCGGCGATGCACAGCCTGTTGCTCTTTGGCTTGGGCGCAGCGGCAGGCCCATCTGCAAATTGCAGTGATCATGCACATTCTGTGAAAATTTTATACACGCACAAATTTACTTTTTGCTTGCTCTTGTATGTGGGCCGAAGGCTGTGTGCGAACAGCCACCTTCGACAGTGTGTCCGAGCGCCTTCGTGCCTCCATGGCCGCGGAGGCGCTGTTTGGGCGACACAAGCCTTTCTTTTGATTCTGAGCCTCAGGTCTTCGCAGCAAAGCTTTTGGAGGAGCCGGCTGATGCCAAGGACCGTGGCCAGATTTGAGTTGCTTTGGGCAAAAAGTTGAACAAATTGTCTGAAGGGCGAGAACACATCGGTCGCCTCAATGGACAACGACGTGGCGCTCTGCCGAAATCCTAGAATATGTTTGGAAGGGGGTTACAAAGTAAGGGACTTGCTGGGCTGCCAGCAACAAGGTGCAGATTTCATCTTGAAGCTGCAGAACCTTGCTGCCGCCTTAGAGCTTAGTTGCATGCTTTGTGAGAGAGAGAGAGAGAGCGAGCCAGGTCCGCTACACGTGCCTCGGCTTGGAAGCAGATTCACGGTCACCTCATGGACAAGGATGGAGTCTGAAGGTCTTCAATCATTGGCGGAACGTTTACGATGTTCCGTGCTTCCTGGAAGTTGAGTGCAGTAGCAGTGTTCTCAGCCGGTTCAGAGTGAGATAGCAGTGAGAACTGCTTAAAGCACGCTTTGTGAGTTGGTCCCTCTTAGGTATGGCCACTGCTTGTCACCGGGGCGCTGCATGGTGCGAGGGTGCGGGGCGCATTGTTTTTTCAGCATGTAAGATGCAGCTGGGTTTTGTGCAAGATCAAGGTTGGGGGTTGGGGGCCTTTGGCAAAGCGTCCTTGTGCTTGTGAAGAGGCGGGAGCCAAGCGTTCGGTGAAGTCTGCACAAAGCCTTGCAGGAGCCTTGGTATGTACCTCAATTCATGAATCCGTACTGCCTCAGTTGCCTTTCTGCCTCGGGAGGCAGCAGCGAGGGAGGAGGCGTTCCTCTTCGCAGAGGCACTGCTCCTGTGCCTGACGCACCCAGGCTTGGTGAGATGTGCTTTGCTGCAGCAGGAGCGCCTGCAGCATGTCGACATCATACGCTGGTTTTGTCGAGCCAGCGCCCCAGCTGACGCAAATGCCGAGCCTGGTGATGACAGCGCAGCCAGCGCAGCGAGGCGGAGGCAGAAGCCGAAGTGCCGGGAGCTTGGCTGCTGGAGGGCTCCCGATTCTTGCCTGGCAGAGTTTTCCGAGGTTCCGTGGCAAGTGCCAGGCCTCAGTGGCCATCGCTTCGCGGTCGGCTCGGGTAAGAGGGGCCTCGCACCTTGCCGCTCGGCTTCCGCTGGATCTCACTTACCGCTCGGCAAAAGTCCTCGCCACGCGGATGGCAGCACTGTGTGAATCCTTTTCAGGTGCTGGACTGGGCGGCCAAGTCGGTCTTGCTCGGGTTGGGCACCTAGAAACCAGCTGACACGAAGAGTAGGGAATGCAGCATTTGGTTTCTTTCAGGCTGGCCTCCTTGGGATCACAGCTGGTGGCTCGTGCTGCCCTCAGGGTTCCGAGAAGTTCGCAGTGCAGGATTTCGGTGCTGCTGAGGTGGTGAGCTCACAGCTGCAGAGCTGACTTCCTACTTCTTTCACGCCTCCTTCTTAGGTGCGCTCCATATTTGAAATCCCAATCCCTAAAAACTCCTGCTCGTGTTCAGCGAGGCCTTGGCCTGTACGGCCTCGTTGGTCTTATGCCCGAGGTCGAACCCTCGAAGTGATGTAAATCGAAAGCAGTTTTAAGCATGTTTGACTTGCAGGTGAAGTTTGCTTCTCATCCATGTTTTTTTTTTGCGGGCACAGGTTGCTGTGGCTCGGACGTCAGCTGCGCGGTTGGCAGCCATCGTGGCCAAGAAGCCGTTGAAGGAGGCCAGAGCGGTTCTTTTC
This sequence comes from Symbiodinium pilosum, assembly GCA_905231905.1. Taxonomy (NCBI): domain Eukaryota; class Dinophyceae; order Suessiales; family Symbiodiniaceae; genus Symbiodinium; species Symbiodinium pilosum. Next base: position 15,009 of record CAJNIZ010005082.1, on the reverse strand, counting down.
CAAATTCTCGAGAATCTCTTAGCGATAAAGGCGTCAGCGAACACGGCCTTCACTGGGAAGTCAATGTCCCTTTCCTTTGAGGATGTTCACTTCAGGTGCTTCACTGGTAAAGGGCCTGCTGACTTCGCTGAGTCCCTCTTTCTCCAGGTTTTCGGAGGCTGATGTCTTGTGTGGCTTTTCCTTGCAGCTGGCAGCCGGAGAGTGCGATCCTCAGTTTTGTCGTAGGAGATCGGCTCTAATGCAGTGACACTCGTGCTGCTGGCAGGACATGTGCCCTTGTTGGCCTTTCAGGGTGTGGCAAGCGAGTTTCTCAGCGCAGTTCAAAGTCGGTGTGGAGCCAAAGAGAGGACAAGCGTGTGGGCTGAGGACATCAGCAATCCGATTACTTCTTCGGGACTTCGATGCTGCTTCCGGCAGCATTTGCCTAGGCGCCAGAGTGGCGTGAAATGATCTTAGACTTGCCACTGCCTGTCATATTTTGGGGCTGGTGCTGGATTTTTTCAAGGCTTGAAGGGAAACTGCTTCAGATGTTGCAAGGTTTCTGTGTGCAGGCGAGCGCCCAATCCAGACGTTGACGCTGAGGGAGCTCCGCACAATGATCTCTGCCTAGCTGGCATGAACTGGGTGTGAGTCCGGCAGTAGCTGTTTTGGTGTGCGGCTGGCAGACCTTCATGTAAACAGACGTGGCAATCATGACAGGTGGCTCCGCAGATACCCGCGCTGCTGGGCGCCTTGGAAGAATCAATTTGGCAGCTTCTTATCGTTCTCTGAATGAGATTTGTGACAGCTTCAGGTGCCAACATGGCAGATGCGATCGCGCACCAGCCGCAGGTGATACAGTTACCTTTCACTAGGCTTGAACGCGCATTTTGTTTGAGAGCACTGAGGTTTGGGGCCAGGCATCGGCCCAGCGCAGAGCAGATTGAGGCGGGGCCGTCCCTCTGAGACTCATGTCTTACGTGGATATCACACATGTTCATGTCAGAGCCATGTCGCAGAGATGGCGTAGAGACATGTTCTTTCAGGGGGCCGCAAAAGCTGCATGCGCCCATGGCTTCATAAAGTCCAGGACGGGGCTCTACAGGTTGTTGTAGCTGCACAGTGGAGAGAGAGGAGTGGCTTACGAGGCCCGAAGGTTATGACGCGGCGGTGGGAAGAGGTGGAGACCTGCTGCCGGGCACCCGGCCCATTCGGAAATTGCTCGTCGATAACTGCTGCGGCCATGAGGTCGGGGGGTGAACGGCAGCGCATGGCATTGGCCAGTGCCGCTCACAGCTTCCAGAGGGTGCAAAGCAGTGAAGCTTTCTTCGTTTGCTCCTTGTTTTGTTTGCCAGGGGCACTCATCCGGGAGTCTCCTATCCTGCTGCTGGACGAGCCTACGTCGCTTCCCCAGATGTCCATGCCATGCATTCTTCAGAAATTCCGGTCCACCTCACAAGGAGATGCTTCAACAAGCCATCGGGACTTGTCCAGTCACATGAGCCTTCGCATCCCTTGTTTGTCTCAAACCTCATAGGGGTACCTGTATGCACTGGTCATAGAGTTCCTTGTCTCAATTTGCATGGTCATTGTCTACCCTTGCTAGTTGGCCATGAAGTCAGATGTTATGCTGAGAGCTGTGTTGACATCTGCGGTCCTTTAAGGGCTCATCTGCCAGCAATCTCCACCTGCTGTTGTGGGGCATACAGTCATTGAACTTCATGTATCCCGTCGAACTGCTTCTAGCATTTGCCCTAGTTACTATGTTGAAGCTTAGATTCTGAGATGATTGTTGCAGGTCCGGATTGGATGCAACCACAGCATCAGCGCTGGCGCAGGAGCGTAGAACTCGTAGAATGCGTAGAGGAAGACGCCGTGAAGTGATGTGAATCCGTGAATCCGTGAAGTGGTTGAGAAGCTGGCCCAGGCGGTGCTCTCTCCGCGACCCAACCGGCCGACAACTCTTGTGGCGACCCACAGCCTCGCCTTGATCAGGAGGGTCCCAAAGGAAGCAAGGAAAGGGGAAACCATGGAACCCACTAGAAGTTGACTATAATGGAGACTCGAATGAAATGGAAACTAGGGTTCTACAGGTATTATATGAGTAGTCACCTGATAAACCAGGAGCTGTGACACTGTGGCAGTGGTTGCTAACGGACGCGTTGTTCAACGAGGCTTTCTTTACCAAAGTCCAAAGCTGTCATCACGAGCCTGTGATTTTGCGGAGGCCAGTTTTCCCAGCTCATTGCTGACCCGGCCGGACACCTTGCACAGATCATGAGGCAAGGAGACCACCAACTTCACCAACCCCAAGCCGCGTTTATCAACGCTGTTCGGCTGGCATGGCAGGTCTGGGGAGCTTGAGGAGGCTTGAGGAGGCTTGAGGAAGCTTAGGGCGTGAGCTGCGAGCTCATGCTCAGAATGAGATGGAGTCACGTCTACCTTGCTCAAAGTAGCAGGTTCTTATTCTTGGGGTCCTTCACTGGAGCCCAGGTGGTCAAATTCTTGGCTCACCTGACCTACTCAAGTAGAGTAAGGCTGAGCTCTGCAAAAGAATGCAGGATTTTCAAAGCAAGGAGAGTTGACAGGCATTGAGATCAGGCTGTGCTGCACTGCTGCCTCCACGGCTGACAGCTGCCAGATGCTTATGTTTTTTGAGTATGATTACCATGTTGCAAGTTTACATAGATTCTGAGCCCAACCCTTCCTTGAAGAATGAGTATGACGCCGGACATGATATTAGCCAGTCTAGGCCTGGATGTCGTATGGCAAGCCATGGACTTCGCTCCTGTGCTCAAGTTGCCTCCGCCTGCTCCGCGGCCGCCGTTGCGGTGCTTGCTTTTTCTGTTTACTGGCACTTTGGTGCTGTGCTTTCATGCTCAGCGATTCCCTCCTTAGCTTCCACAGGGGTGGCATTTGGAGAGCATATTTCGTGGCTACACCTGAGATGTGGGACTCAATTCACCGGCACGGCGCAAGTACTCCAGGAGGCATTTGGCATTATAACCAATCGCGCCTGGAGGCGTCCTATGCCTTCAGATTTCTATCGCAGAAGAAGTATAGTTCCTTGTTGGACGTGTCTTGCAATGTTGGCATCACGCTTGCCAGCCTGCAAAGGTACCATGGAGCGGCCAGGCACTATGGCACTGACATAAGCAAAGTTATGGTGGAGACCACGCAGAAAAACTGTCCGAATTGCCAGGCTGCGCAGTTTGACCTTGGCAGGCTCCAATTTGCAGGTAGCCTCAAAGAGATGCGAACCAGCCTGCCCAGCACCTGGCCAACGTCGTTTGATGTGATTCTGGTGTCGGATGTGCTGATCTATATCAGCTGGGCACACATCGCTCCTATCTTCTTAAGGTGTGAATGCTGCTGCTCTGTATTCCGCAGTTGGGCCCTGTCTGCTCAGCAGACCTTTCTCCAGAACATTGCAAGTCTGGCGAAGGACGAGGTCATCTTCTCACTTCACCAGAACAACATCGTGGTGACTACTATGATGCGAGAGCTCGGTGTGCGCCTTGATGAGGACCGAGGTCTTTGGAGGCTTCCAGGCACGGCCAGGAACTCGAACTCCACACTCTAGCTGTCTAGCTGCTAACCTCCAAGCTTGCGCGTGGACTGCGGACCCCCGAGTACAGCCTCTCCCAGTATGCCAAGATTCCTCCCAAGCTCTTGACAGTGCTGGCCGGCGCCTGGGAGCATTTGCGAACGACTTGAAAGTGCTCGAACACATCCGAACGCAATAGAAAGGTTTTGCGCACAAACAGAACACGCTCCGTAGCCATGGCCTAGGTTCCAGTTAGTAATACGCTGCATTGTGCTGCTCTTGCTACTACTTGTAGTTAACCCTCCAACGAATCCAACGCATGCTCTTGCTACTGAAGCTGTAGAGGTTGATTCATGGAGGATCTCCTGTTCTGGAAACGCTTTTTTCATTTCTGCCTCTGGTCTCTAGTTAGCGGGCCTTTTGGAAGTTCTCAATTAGCTATGAGCCGGGTGCTCAGGGCTTTGTGATGAGATTGGAACATGGGTTTCCCAACTTGTCCGGGACGCTATTGCGTTGTCTCTCATGCAACCTTGCTCAAGCTCTACTGCAGCGGTTCAAGTTACAGCCTTAGATTCAAACCCCTTTTTCGCTATGAAGACTTGAAAGTGTCCTTGGGACCTTCCAAAGAAGACAGTGCGTGATGTGGACGCATGCAGCGGCCGAGTGAAGGGGTCGCGACCCAGATCTCAAAAAAAGATCGTGGGTACACAATCTTTCGTTTTCCAGCGACGTGCATGGGACCGGATGGCCGGGACATGTCAACGTTGCTGAAGAAGGAGTCCTAAAGGAAAGGATTTCAGTTTGTATCCTTGCGCGCCAGGCTCAGAGCGGTAGCCGATCCCTTTGTGGTCTTTTGCGTCGCTCATGCCTAGTTCTTGATTCTTCACCTTTCACATGCCCTCTAGAAGTTTTAGCAGCCTTTGCTTTCCAACTTCTCATGATTCTTGGATATTACGTTAGTTTCCTCTTGCGCGATCATGGCAGCTGATGCCACCAAACCCGAGCCACCTCCGACTGCAACACCAACTGCGCCCACTGATTCTGCCGCCTCCGCTGAAGATCCACCAGGGCTCCTGGCAGCAAAAGCAGAGCCCTCACAGCAACAGATTCGCAAATCAGATGCTCCCGCAGTTGTAGACACCACCCTATTGGGTCCAGACTCCATGGTAGAAAGATTTTCGGATGGAAGTATTTACGTTACAACTGCAGGTACGAAAGAAAAGATTTGTGAGATGCTGTACCAAACCTTCCGCAAGCAAAATATCAAGAGAGTAGCTTCCTCCTCAATCCCAACAGCCCTAGCCTCCTAAATGGAGGCGGATGAAGAAGAGCCCATAGAGTGGGGCGATATGGACCCCTCACTTGCCCGAATGTTGCAAAGCACTCCATCTATGCTTCAAGCGCACAAAGCTCTTCGCACCCCTAAAAAGATGGCTAAGCTAGACACCTCGTTGGGCTCCTTTCAGCCAAGCACCAATGTAATTCTCCCAGAGCCCTCGCCCTCTGTTACCCTCCCCGAATCGGTAACTCTAGACAACATAAAGGAGACCATTCAGAATTATCATGAGACTACTGTCCAGCCCTCTTTTGATATCCTCAACAAGCAGATACGCCAGGAAGTGATCAGTCGCCTTGAAAGGTCTGAACTCAACAATTTCCTAGGCTCCCAGACCCTCAACGCCATCGAGTCAGAGCAACAAAGAAGATCCGTCATCATTTACAATATCCCCCTATTTTCCAATATGTCAAGCATTTCAAAGAACATGTCCTACCTCCTTAAGCAATCGGGTCTCTCCAAAGGCGACGTCCAATCCATTAGTAGCCACCTCCATACGTCGACCTCCGCATTCCTCCGTATCATATTTTTACAAGAAAGCTCCAGTAAGACTTTCCTTCAAGGATTCAAACCAAAACGTAGATATTGGCACTCAGATTCCCAAGAGGATGTACAGCGCAAAATCCAACAGGATATCCCGCTCCAAGAGCGACTAGACAGGGTCCCCTTTATGACCACTATCTATGTACTCAACAAGACTCCGCGTACAGATGCTACTCCCAACCCCTTCTTTGAAAAGTATTTGCCGCCCGAACTCAACTCCCTCCAACTATACGATCAAGAAAACGAAACCCTCCGGGTTGTGTACCTTCCCAGCAAGCATCTGCAGTATCAATGCCAGCTCCTTTTGCATCAAGATGTTTTCAACATAGTAGTGGAATTTTTTCCCTAAATCTTTGGAGATAAGATGAAGCCATTTTTGCTCTTTGTTCAGGGCTATACCCAGTCATCTAGGCACTCCACTACCACCCTTAGGTACCATTACGGATAGTCAACAGACATCTCCAACATCTCTAATTCGGACTCCGTAAAATTTTTCCCCTATGACATCTACCCTATTGAACTTGACTCCACACTGTCCGCCCAGCTCACCGAAAACCCTGCCTTTTAGTTCAGGGATTCTCCGGTGTTCAGCCACTCACTCAACAGGCTATGCAAGATTATAACACGTCTTATGCCGACTTTGGCCATAAGGGCAAAGGCAACAGGGACTCCAAGGGAAAAGATAAAGGAAAAGAAAAAGGAAAGGATAAATCTAGATCAACAAGCTCTAAAGGTTCCAATTCAAAAGGCAAAGGAGAGATCTTTGAAAGGCTCCAACAAGAAGGTAAAGGAAACAAAGATTTCCGCTCCAAGCCCTATCAAAATCGATATCAACAGAATGTAGAAGATTGCTCCCAGCAGCCTGACCCAGCGCTTCGTACGACTGACAGGACTATGACAACTGGGGAGCCGATAACTCCTGGAAAGCTCCATCACACGGATCATCCGGATCCGCCGGACAAGGCAAAGGCAACTACTCCAAGAAGCGTGACTTGGAAGTTGATAATGAATGTCATACTCTCCCATGCTCTGAATGCGTGGCCCTAGCTGGCACGAACTCGTCTTGCAAGGTTTGCATTCATGAGCATTGGCAGCATTATGATTACCTCACCAAATCTTTTCGTGTCCCATTATGCTCCAGAGTGGAGTCAACTGCTCAGGATCAGGCGCCCCCCTCTATGCCCTTACAACAATGTTCTCTACCTAGGTTATGAAAGAGCACTCATTGCCACCCTTGGGGACTCCTCACATGAGCTCCTTGAAGCCCTCAGAGATGCCTGCTATGGAGATGCATATCACAATGCTTCAGAAGATCTCCAATCCTGGTGGGATAAACTAGTCAATCCCCTCGAGCCCGATGATGATCTTCTTTATGAACTTCCCCGATGGACCGACCCAATAAACTACCAATCTCCTTCCTAGACTTCATTTATGATGACCTCTCCATGTTTTACCCAGCTAGGTAATTCTGTGCCCTCATGTAATGTTTAGGGATGTTCTATCTTCCTCACCATTACCCAGGAGGCTCTGTTACCTTAGTAGAAACTGTGATCTCGGAGTACAACCTCCCAAGACCAAGCAGTATCCCTTTTTTGAACCGTACTTACAAGGATTTCACTACCTTGGTTTGGCTCCCTTGGGATCATATGGTCAGGACAAGTTACAGCATGGCATTAGAGTACTTTCGGATCACCCCTGTTTGGGATATTCCAGAGGCCCTCTTGAACAACCTCCTCCCTTCCCAAGATCAAACCTACTTCCAACAGTTTACCGACATGCTCACAGAAGTGATCAATGATCCCCCACTATTCACAGATGTTTTCGGGGGTCTTGCGCCCTTTACCAATGCTCCTTTGCAGCGACTAGCCTCAGCTGGATCCTCCTTCTTTGATCATATTTATGCGCAGCTAGCAACCATACTCCAGATCCAAACCACCGCCAAACAGAATCTTGTTGCCCCCAATGATGCATTTGTAGAAATTTATGACCAGGTCCTCTACTCAATCTCCCCCAGTAGCCAAGTTTACTCCCATAGAGATCAGTATTTAGGCAGACACTGGAACAATAAAGGAAACAGTCTAGAGTCACTCTCCTTACTTTCAGCAGAGCAAGGATTCCATTCCTTCGTCTGGGTAATGTCCTGAATCTGTATTCAACTCTCCTACACAGGACAATCCTATTCCTTTGTTCATCCCTATGTCACCGACTGACCCAGGTGGCTATCGATAGCTGATCCTTCAACCTCGGCTTCGCTCACTTTTATGGAAAGCTCTCGTTGGAACCACCAGCCTGGTTCAACTGCAGATTTACCAATAGAAAGATTTACGTTAGATGCCTCTGGACCATTGTGTCCAAGCATCAAGCGATTTACGTTATCCCCACTCAGTCCTTTGGAGGCCTCCCACCATGGTGCTCTCCACCTGCCAGACAAGACTTACCAACGGAAAGATTTACGTTAGGTGTTTGGGGGCCCGGAGTCCCCTTCGCCATCTGATTTACGTTATGCATTCTTTTTCTCTTGGAGCTCTTCTTCTCATGGAAAGCTCTTGTGGGCATTGCCCCTTGCGCATACAGCGTGTGCAAAGCCGCGCGTAGGTCAGTTCCTTTAGCAGACTTCTTAGACTCAGTGTTCAGCTTTTCGCCCAATCAAGTGAGAGCCACTCTCAGATCTCGCCAAACCGCTATAGCCGCTATAGCATATAAATACCCCAAGGCCAATTTTTGCGAGCATCTGCTTAGCTTCAAGCAGCCGAAACGCTACCAGCAGCAAATGAAGTTCACTGATTTTGCTTCTAAGAGTTTGAACAAACTAATCCATTCCCTTAATGGTAAGTATGTATAATTTGAAATCGATACCCCTAAGTTCCGGTCACAAGTATGGAAGGCCTCCTTCTCTCTTCCCAGTGGTATGATCCTTTTTGATTACGCTTTTTTTTTTTTACGTTATGGACAACAGCGACGACATTTACGTTATGCCTGATTTTCCAGTGTCGCAGAGCGCTCCGACCTATTCAGTCCAAAGCGGCTACCAAGATCGACGCGCTCTCAGGGGAACTTCCAGAGGATATCGGTCACAGTCCGCATATGCTAGAAGATTAGCCTCTCGTAAATCTAAACAGCAAGAATCTCGAAGGGGTTTCAGACAATGGAAGTCTCGTTGCAAGGATTCCTCCTTGACACACGGAGACCAGAATCCTAATCCCCTGATTTGTCCAAAGCCAGCAGCGCAATACAGACTCTGTTCACAATCCCGTAGCTATTCCCAAGTGTATCATCAACTTAGGCGTGTAAATAAACCTGTTGCAGTCCCAGTCTCTACTGGATTCTCTTTGCAGTTAGCTACCTGGAATGTTGAAGGATTAAGGGAAATAGCTAAGTATGATCAAATCATCTCCTTTTTGAACCCCAAGCAAATTCACCTTCTAGCTGTTCAAGAAACAAAATGTGAGTCAGTAAATACATTCAATAAATCTGGTTGGGAAATATTACACTCAGGTGCCTCCAATGCTAAACATCATGGAGTAGGATGTTTTGTTTCTCCTTCACTTAGGCCTCATGCCTATCATTTTTAAGCTCATTCTCCTCGTTTTTGTGGGTTACTATTCGCACTAACCCGCATCCCATTACTGTGTTATCTATATATGCTCCTAGCGCCGTTGAGGATTCCTCTGAGGATCAGGCCAGAAAGGACCATTTCTGGTCTCAACTTGACTCCATTGTCTCTGAGCACCGTAACTCCTCCCGTCTTATTATCTTGGGCGATTATAAGTCTAGACTTGATTCTTCCCTAGACCCTGATCACGATCACATAGGCCCCCAAGTTTGGGGCAAGAGACAGAGCATTCCTGATCCCGATAGGGACAACGCTGTCACTCTTATGGAATTTATGCAGTCACATTCGTCTTCTTCTCCCCAAAACATTCTCTAATTTGCCTTCAGCTAAACTTGTTTCATATAAGAAAATGACTTCAACCACCGACTTCCTTGAAGACTTCTCAGTCTCGGATTGGGCCACTCTTGACTTTGCTCCAAATACTCATCCCATCTTTTATGATTTTCAATTTAATGGATCTCACTTCCAACAATTCATTAACACTCGTCACCTCCCTTTGTTGTTCTCTTATTCTAGTTCTTTTCTATCCTCTCCTCCAACCCGCTCCGATCCCAAACTTGATTTCTCAAGGACCTCTGATCTCTCCCTCATACCACTTCCACTCTCGTGGTATATACAGACGGCTCCTGTCCCAACAACAGGACCGTCGGTCCTGATAACCCCGCTGGATGGGGCTTTTCACTTTATGTTTCCTCCTCCCCGTTCTCTACCCATCAACCCGTTGATTCTAACTGGCTTTGCTCCTTCGGACAAGTTAAGACTTCTCCTTTGGATGCACGTGTCATCACTCCGGTCGATGGTTCTGACAACACTGGCGAAATGAGGGCCATTATTGAATTATTTGATTATGTTCTACATTTTCTCATTTACCTCACGGCTCTTCCGTTAAAATATGTATTGACTCCTCATATGTAATCCGCTCTCTCAATGGAGGTCAGATACCCTCTACTCATCACCAACTAGTAGAGCTTGCTCAACAATATTATACCGCTCTTTGCACTGTCTTCTACGTTGAGCTAAAAGTACCCTCCCACGTAGGTATCCCGGGCAACGAGCTCGCAGATTCTTTAGCCAAAAGAGGCGTACACTCATACGGTAATCCTGGTCGTTTTTCTGCCCGCGTGCCTCTAAATCCACCTGTGTTAGGCTACAACTCTGACATCTGGCTATCGAAGATTCCACGAGAAAATCGGTTTTTTACGTTCGCTGCTCCTTTCTCATAAGCACCTCATCCCCACTCTCCCGGCAAAGAAACCCTGGATCTCCTCCTCTGCCTTAGATCTTATCGCTCAATTCCAGGACTGTGCTGACCTCTCAGTTCCAGAGCTCAAGTCCCTCCGCAAGCGTATAAAAAAGTCAGCCTCCCGCGATAAGAAACAGTTTATCGCTGAACACCTCCAAGATGATTTTCACGGTTCCTCTATACACCAATGGCGCACCGCCCGTTCCATTCGTAAGCCATTTGTTCCGCATTCTGTTAACCTGTTTAATATTCATGGAAAGCTCACATCTAAAGATCTCCGTGCCACTACTTTCGCCGAATATCTTTCCGAAAAATTATGGAAGGCTCCCTATTCCGGATAACCCCTCTCCTGTCGTTGAGTGCTCCGCCCCGTTTACAATGTCTGAACTCAATATCGTTCTGCGCTCCTGCAGTACAGGTAGGGCCCCTGGCCCCGACACCATTCCTGCCGATATGATAAAAGGCTTTCCGTATATCCTTAAGCCTTTTCTCTTAGATGATTCCAATCATTGTCTATCTACCTCTACGGTTCCCGATTCCTGGGCGCTTTCTGAAGTCGTTATGCTGGTCAAAAAATCCAGCAGGATACACGTGATCTCGCTCACTATCGCCCGATCTCCTTAACGGACACTATGTATAGAATTTATGCTTCCCTTTTACAAAAGCGTCTCTCATTCTATTTCGATGAAAAGATCCGCCCTACTCAGTTCGGATTTCGTGCTAAACGCTCAACAAGTCAGCTAATGCATATGATGCGTCGAATTCTTGAAATCGATGAGAGGCAACAAAACTCGTTGCATGTTGTCTTCCTCGATTGGTCCAAAGCATTGATTCTGTCTCTTCTTCTGCTATCGAGTCCTCTCTCCGTTTCTTTGGTGTTCCTCGGTTTCTTGTTGATTCTATCCTCTCCCTCTATCACTCTCCTAAGTTCTGTGTTCGAGACGCAGGTAAAATCTCGGATGTTTACTCCCAAACTCGTGGTCTCCGACAAGGCTGTCCCTTATCTCCTTACCTCTTTAATTTTGTTCTTTCCCATCTCTTTCATGATGTAGAAACCTCTTACATGTCGCAATTTGGTGTGTACCCCTTCGCCTTTATGGGACTTAGAGTACGCTGATGATACCGCCCTTATGTCTAATTCAGCTGAGCAGATTACCAGACTTCTTCATCTCCTTCAACGCGAAGCCCACGTACGGGGCTTAACCCTTAATTTTGAAAAATGTACTCATCTTCGCCTAAATCCAGAAGAACGTGTTTTTTCTCACCTTCTCTGTCATCCCCATGTGACTGCAACTCATGTCTGGGACATTTGGTTCCACCAGAACCAGTTCCACTCTCCGACGAAGTTAAATATCTCTGTGTTTACCTTGACTCCTTCTCTAGCAATAGAAAGATTCCTACCGTGTCTCCTAGGCTATGACAGCCTCGAAACTCCTTAAGCCTTCGTTGGCTCATAGAGCTCTTCCTCCTTCATGGAAGCTCACGGTCTATCGTTCAATCATTCAATCTGTTTTACTTTGCGCTATGGAAAGTTCCCAACTTACTCTTTCACAGCTTACAAAACTCAAGCACGTTCATTATACGTCTCTTAGACGAATCTTCCGTGTAAAATCCTCTTTCTACCATACATTCTCGAACCCTACCCATGAGGATTGTTCCAACTCCTACCTTTCTACCCTATCTTTCGACTCCTTGAGTTCTTGCTCCCTCTCAAATTTATTCCCAGAATCGACTCACCCTGCTGGGACCGTCGCAAACCACCAGGAAGAATAACAATGTAACAACACCAATCATGATAAGTAAATAGCCATATTTTGAAGCCTTTGCAGCTTTAGGGGTTGCCAGAGGCCGGAGCTCCAGTGCGATCACGCCGCAGCCTACATCAACCGCATGCGTCCTGGGGCCTCTTGCCGGGTCCGTTCCCGTCCAACAACCTGTAAGGCTTGGATCAAGCCTCATATTTATTTTGTCATCCTAACTCCTTGGAGTTTTCTTCTACTTTTATATGCTTCGGGCTAGTACCGTTATACGCGGGGCCCTAATAGAGTAGGACGGCCTCGCCTCCATTGGGCCGAATCAGTTATGTCTGAGGCTTCCAACCGAATCTCTCATTTGGCCTCTGACCGAGCTCCTCTGCACAGTGATATTGATAACTCTTTTTTTCAAATCCCTAATGCCTCTCACGTACGACGAACTCACGTTTCCCCGTCCCTCATGTGGATGGACAACACTACTTTGTACCGCAGAATTCAACCCCGTGCTCTTAATAGAAGGGAATGGATTAACATTTTTCATAAGCCTACTAAGCAACGCCGAAACTGAGAGCTGCTGGTGCTGACGGCTTACGCAGGTCAAATCGCACGGCCAGGAGCTGGGATGTCTGCGCGAAGAGATCATGGGTGCTGCTCAGGGAGCAGATCGCCAGCCTTGCAATCGCTGCCAACAAGGTAAGAATTTGGGATCCTTGGTTTTCAGTTGACGCGTGGGCTAAGGGCACGAGCCAGAACATCCTACCAGCAGACTCGCTCCATTTTCTGGGCCAGTGGCGGCAAGGCTTGCGCAGCAAGGTTTCACAGCCAGCGGCAATCCGCCGCGGACTTCAGACGGATTCAGACGTGATCAGTATGTTGCCCCCTGAACTTCAAGAGGTTGGCGTTCACTGAAGCGCCGGAGGAGCCGCCCAGGAAGGGTTCCGCGCAAACCGCTCAGCAAAATTGCGCTAGATGGCAACTATACCGTTGAGCCTTTCCACTTCCCTTCCCCAACGCTCTTCAAAGGCCCCATCCGCAGGCCTGGGTGGCAAGGTAAAGGGGTGGAGCCCATCCCAGAATAGTGATCGATGTTGAGATACTTTTAAAACCAAACATGGTGTGGTTTGATCATGCGTGCAAACATATCAACTTCGCGGGCTTAATTTGCCTTTTTCTCAGCTATTAAATACTACAGCGTGTCCCCCAAGCCTCCAAGCGTGAGGAGCCTTTTGGAGGCCAAGGCAATCTGCGCATGTCTGCAAGTCGGTGTTTCACTTCAAGGAGGCGGAGGAGGATGGCTCCTCCGCAACATGCCTCCCGTTCTGGCCTCATCCCTCAGGCCCCTGTTGACTCCACGTCCCCGTGACCACGCGCAAGAGTGACGAAGGCGCTACGATATCGACGCTGAGTTTGATGAGCAGGTGGCCGGGGTGCTGCCTTCTCCTTCTTTGCTTTTGTGGGTGGCGTGTAGTAGCAGTAGCAGTAGCAGTAGCAGTAGCAGTAGCAGTAGCACTAGCAGTAGGCAGTAGGCAGTAGCAGTAGCAGTAGCATTAGCGTTAGCAGTAGCAGTAGCGGCAGCAGTAGCAGTAGCGGTAGCCGTAGCAGAGCAGTCGGGCAGGGCTGGCTGGTTATCCGCGAGAATTTCTCAGAGATCATGCTGGACGTCTTGGAGGATCTGATCAGGGCAATCTCAAGGACGTTGGCAGAGGAGGCGCAGGCTTTGTCCCACACGCACGCCTGCAGCCGATTTCTTTCCAAGGCTGCGCGTTGTTGCTTGGTTGACCTTGTAGTTGGCGCTCCTACATGAAGTGGATGGGGATGGCGCAGAAGCTGGGAGGGTGGACACTGGGCTTAGACACTTGGAGCTTCTTGTCACCACGACCCGGGCTCCAGCCACAGAGTTTGCAGGGGCGATCGGTAGGCTGAGGTTAGTGGTTTTCAGCGACAACGCACCCCCTCCAGTGGTGGCTGCAGTCCTGGAGTTCGTGACGTCCCTTCAGTGTCCCAGATGCAGTGCCTGGGTGCTCAGGCCAAATCCCGAATCGATCGTGCGCCGGCAGGCATCTTTGATCAAGAGCTCTGCCGAACTCGTCCTCGTGCATCTTGGTGAAACTCGCAAGATCAAGTTGAAGCTTTGGAGTGCCCGGCCCTGCCCTTCCCCGAGAGTTGGCGGAAGCACTTCCCGATCGACCCGGCTACTTGCAGCTCAAAGCCAGCTTCGAATGAAGGCAGGCGCGCAGCGATCTTAATAGCGCAGGCGGGAAATGGGGCCTTGTTTTTTGTTTTTTTTGGCTGTTTGTTGATTTTCTGTTTCCAGCATTTCTGTTTATATTGCTTTCTGCTTTTCCCTTCTGGCTTTTTGCCTTCTGCTCTTGCCTTCTGCTTGTAACTGTAACTTTCTGCCAGTTGCTTCTCGCTTCTTGCCTTGTGCTGTCCCTTTTTTTTTTGCTTCTTACTTTTGGCTGTCAGCTTTTTGCTTTCTGTTTCTTGCTGCTTGCGATCTCCTGACTGCTCATTATTCTTTACTTCAGCTTCCTGGTTCTTGTTGACTGCGCTCAGATTCCCGATCTCTGCTAGGTGCGACTGTTGTTTTTTTGCTTCTTGCTTATTCTTTTTGCCTTGTACTTGCCGTTTTCCATCATGTGTCACAATTCTTCATCATTTTCAACATTTTTTTCATTTTCCATTCTCTTTCAGCAGTTTCCATATCTTGTTGCTGTTTTCATCTCCGCCCTCATAATTTTTCCATGCTCTTCATGGGTTTGCGTATTCCTTCAGTAGTTTCCGTCATCTTTCATCACCTTTTTGCTTGTTGTTTGCAACGCCGGGGGGGCGCCCCCCCACGCCTCTTGTAGTCGTGCTTGCTGTAACAAAGGAGCGCCGTGTCCTCAACATGTTTGCAGTGAGGAGTGCTTATACAGATCATGTTGTTTGCATGTTGGAGGGGTTGCCCCTTTTTTTGAGCCATCTGCTAGAATGTATAGTAAACATGGAGTG
>CAJNIZ010005080.1:92836-106117 GCA_905231905.1 Symbiodinium pilosum | reverse complement strand
GGTTTAGGGTTTAGGGTGGGGTAGGATACGTAAAGGCTACGCAAGGATTTATGGGGGCCATACAGGAATTCATAAGGGATTATGTAAGGATTTTTACAAGGGTTATATTGGGATTATGCAGGGGTTATATAGGGATTCATATAAGTGGTTATATAGGGATTACATACGGATATTATAGGGATTATATAAAGGCTGTGGAGACTATATGGGGGGTCATATGGCGGATTATGTGGGGATATTACCCCAATCATGGAGAATCAAATGGGACAGAAAATGCAAAATGAAACGGGCACTGGGTGTATGTAGAGGTTATAAGGAAAAAAACCCTCAAAGCATAGTTGTTCCAGGAATGACCATAATGTTGGTATTAGTTCAAACCCCTGCAATACCTGGAAAGCCTGGTTGCCCCAAATAATGGGGGTTAGGCTGTGAGGCTTAGAGTGTAGCGGCTAGGCTTTAGGTTGCTGAAGCCTCCCTGGAAAGTCTAGGAAAGAATGCGCTACTATAATCCAAAGTGGTATGAAATCAGGGAAAAGTAGACAAAAATGATGGGTTACTGGCTTTCAGGTAGGGCTTCAGGGTCTAAGGGTTAGAGAGTTTTAAGGTTTCAGGGCTTTTAGGGTTGAGGGCTTAGGGCTTTGAGATTTCAAGGGCTTTAGGTTTAGGTTCTGAACTCAACCTGTCAACCCCTACACTCCAGAACCCCTACATGCAAACAGTGCCCTCATACCTTATCGTTTAGGGCTTATGGTCTAGGGTTCAGGGTTTAGGGTATGAATCCCCATTCTTGACGTAATGTACACACGTAATCCCTATGTAGCCCCCTATGCGATGCCCATACAACCCCTATCTAACCCCCCATATCCTACATCATCCCTATATAATCCCTAGAAAGCTTTCAACCTCAAGCGCGCCCTGCCACTCAATCGATCACGTTTGAGGCTTTGCACGTTTCGGAGGCAAGGTCTACGGCATGAACCCTAAGACTGGCATGCCTTTTTTTCTAATCCCTTCCCCCTTATATTAAACCTCCCCACCCCCCCCTAACATCAAATTCTCTCAATATATTCCAACATACCACATAATGGGAAAATTCAATATTAGGGTGGTGGGGGCTTTACTATTAGGGGGAGGGGAGTAACTCATTTGGGAGGACGCATCAGGAGACCCCAAGCAGTGAAACCTACCAACGTTGAAGTAGCCTTTGCAGAGTCTGCGTCCATGGAAGAAAGCTTGAGCTATGCGCAAGTAGTATTCCCCTTCACGACCCCATAATACTCCCCTATATAATCCCCTATATAACCCCTTTTCGGAGTTTAGAGCATGCTCACTTGACACATCGCTTTTCCAAGAATACCTCCCAAAATGCTGACCGTTGTTGTAGCACGCATGATCCCGGGCAAGGAGTTGCACATGAACCTGCTAGGGATCACATGAGCTTAGATGGAGGCAATGGAAAAGAAAATGGAAACTACTGCTAGGGGGGTTCTATGGGGATATCTCCTCTGTGAGTCACGAGAAACCAAAGCCACCACAGCTCGAGATTCAGCCGGGACTGAAGAAACCCATATGAGCTGTAGTCTAAACTCCTAGTATTCCCCTTAATAACCCCATAATACTCCCCTATATAATCCCCTATATAACCCCCTTTTAGGATCGAAAATGACTTCGGCTCTCTCTGAGTCTCGACTCAATCCGATTGGATTTTGTACAGAATCACACAAAGAACGGTAGTAGAAATCGTATGATCAGTAATACTATGCAAGTGATAGTGCTGGTGGCAATACTTGTAGTACTAACAAGAATACTGGTCGTCAACTCCATCACCCCTTCCACATTTCGAAGCGTTTCGCTTCCCGCACACCACGAGTTCGACGCCTGTTTACCAGAAACTTCAAACCCGTTTGAGCCGCACATGCTATGAACCCTGTCTAGCCCCAACTATATATACAAGGAGTAGCTAGACCAATTTTGAGGCTCTGAGACCCCCTTCTTGCTAGGAATGTATGATGTTCCAGCATTCGTCCATCATCTTCCACCTGGAGAAGCTCCTACAGCAACCCAGACAACCCTAAACCCGAACCCTCCATCCCATTTACCAAACCTACCCCGAACTGTCACCCCGACTTCTTAAGCCTCGACCCCCAAACCCTCAAACCTCAAAACAACAGGAATAACAATGGCAATAAACAATATTGATAATAATGATAATAAGAATAGTAATAGCAAGTATAGAATACTGGTAGTACTTACAAAGTTAATCCCCCAAAAAGATGCCGTTCCCAAGCCGGGGCCCCGGGGGTCCATGAGTACTAATAATAGAAGCAATAGCCATAATAAAAAATAATGGCAGTAACCATAATAAGACGCATGATACAACAGCAAGAATAGTAACGAAAATGATAAGAACAGTAATGATATAGAATGATAGTAATACTCACACTATTAACCCCCAACAAAGCATGTTCAGGCCGTGGCGGGGGTCCGCGCCATGTTGGCCGAGTGCTGCGGGCCAAGCTACAGGATGGTCGCACAAGCAGCCCCTGCACACAGTCTGGATGTCATGTAGGGTTTCTATGGGGTAAAAGTATAGGGCTTATGTAGGAGCTATATGGGGGGTTATACGGGGATTAAGAGTCCGGGAACCAGGGGCCCGAGCTCTTAGATTTTGGATTGAACAGCCCCTATGTATCTGTGTATGTCCCCCTACTAAACAGCGCTTTAAATGGGCCTCTACTTCTGGAAACCCCCATTACTTTAAAGACTAACGGACTGCCCCCGTGCAGTCTATGGCAGCGAAGAATGATACCCTAAGGAGGTTGTTCTGATACACAGGAATCAAATCTACCTAGATCTCCTCCTACTCTCTATTAGGGCCTAAGTACCCACTATTAGGGACCGTATATCCCCAATTAAGGGTACAAGGAAGGTCCTGGTAGTAATCGTCATAAAGATACACGTACACGTCTTGTGTGAGAACATGGGTCGACCCCCTTCATCCTCTTGACCGAGAATTCAATAGGGGTACACTCGCCCAAACTAACATGGAAGCCCATATAGCCCCAATTTAGAGGGACTGTAGTCTTTATAGGGCCCCTTTTGGGTTTCCATGTTAGTTTCCAGGAGTGTAGCTTTCAGAAACTCCTCTATGCTCCGGCCAACTAGCATGGAACCCCATCGTTGTTTGGAGAGTAGTGTATGGGACGCGACTTCAGGTTCCGCGTTTGTTTGCGGGAGGGTACATATAGATAGGAACCCCATATAACCCTCGTATACACTGCTTCATATCAATATACCGCCTATGTAGCCAGGTAGTCCCGGTACGATATTGCCTCCAACAAGCTACAAGGGTCTCCAAGAAGGGTCCCTCAAAAAGCTCTACCTCTAAACCCTAAACCTTAAGTCCTTAGCCCTAAACCCTACAATCCTTAACCCTCAATCCTCAAACCTAAACCCCAAATCCTCAACCCTACACCCTAAACCCAAACCCTGACCCAGGAAACCTCCAGCTGCTGCCAGCGAGGCCGGATCTCGCAAGGACGGCTGTGCCCAGGCCCGCGCAAGGTTGGCCAGCGCTTGTGGCTCGAAGCCTTTACGCGGTTTAGGGTTTAGGGGGTTTAGGGATTTTAGGGCTTAAGGGCTGATTAGGGTTTGGGGGTTTAGGGTTTTGGGCCGAGGGTTTAGGGGTTAGAGTTTACGGCTTAGGCGGGTTTAGAGCTTTTACTTTTATTGATTTCGTCATTGTTCGTTGCTGAAAATACTCGTTTTACTAATCTTTTTTTCTCTATTACTACTGTTCTTACTACTGCTATTACACCTTGGATTTTCGAACTACTGATACGAATTTTGTTTTTTACAAGGTTCACTACTGTTACTCTCAATATAGCTGTTAATATTATTCCGATTATTCTACTACTCCGTCCTATTATTCCTTCTACTCCTATGATTCTAGTATTCCGATTATTCCAACTGTCTGTATTGGTATTACTACTTGTACTACTGATACTGACAGATAAGACTAAATAATGATACTGATACAAGTAACAATATGAAGTATTTTGCTTGACTGTGGAAGGGTCATATGGTAGGATTTCGGGTCCCGGGCAC
Organism: Symbiodinium pilosum; assembly: GCA_905231905.1. NCBI lineage: Eukaryota > Dinophyceae > Suessiales > Symbiodiniaceae > Symbiodinium > Symbiodinium pilosum. The sequence continues at coordinate 102,010 of CAJNIZ010005080.1, read as the reverse complement.
AGGGTTTTGGGTTTGGGGGTTCCAGGTCTTTAGGGCTTGGGGTGTGGAGTCTTGAGGCTCAGGTTTGGGTTTAGGGTTCAGGATTTGGGGGCCTAGGATTTTGTGTCCTTTGGTCTTTTGATCACAGGGGTCTGGGGTTAGTTCAGGGATGTGGGAAGCGTCCAAAGTCCAGAAGTATCTATGTAGTCTCCAAGGACTGCGCCTTGTTGGGATTGCATATGTGGTCCATAACCTGGCGGTCCCAAATACGTGTGTACTTTCAAGCCTCTCACTTTCAAAATACAATGTCTTTATCCATTTGGCGGTCTGCGTAAGTAAAGGCCTGCAGAGATGTTTTGGGAGAGAATGTAGGGACTGCACTAGGGATCCATGCGCTGATTAAGCACCACGGCACAACGGGTTTTAGGGAGACCCACCCAACTAAAGATTCCTCCTGCCACGTAATGGCACTTTATTGTGGCGGGGGGGGTGGTTGTTGTTTGAAGGGAGGAGATTACTAGCGGGACGACCATTTGCAATATTTACGCACTGTTGCTGCAGACACCAGTAGGACATGATCGACTTCGAGACATACTGCTGTGGATGGAGGAAACCTTGGGTACTGCCCCTAGTACCCAAAGGAAACCACATCTTGTTCCCGGAATGTGCGCGGTTTAGGGTTTAGGCCTTCAGGTGCTGCATGATTGCTTGTTTAGGGTTAAAAATCTCCAACAGAAATAGCCCCTAACCCCTAAACCCTAAAGCTTCGGAATCTCCGGCCCTAAACACGGAAACCTAACCAAAACCTAAAACTTCTGTTCTACACCCTCAACCCTATACCCCAAACCGAGAAACTCTCTCAACACCCTAGATCCTACCTCAAACCCTACAAAGCTCATCTCCATTATCAAGATTGTCAAGTAGCGTAACCACCCCTTCTATGATGGTGCCATGCGCCTTGATTGGCCTTTTTGGTGCATTTTGGAAGATTGCTTTAGGGGAACCTAAAGCGGGTAGTTTAGGGGATGGTTAAGGGAACCCATAACAATATCATGTAATGATACTACTAAAAACAGCATAGTAATAGTAAGAATAATAGTAAGAGTGGTAATAGCCATAACAGCTAAGAATAGAAGTAAAAATAATAGTAGCAGTAACTCTACTATTAATAGCCCTAAACCCTAAAACCTCAAAACCTAACCCTAAACCATAAACCCTAAACCCCTTAGTAGTAAGAACAATACCAAGCACCCATTACCAGGACACTTCTGGCCTGCGATGCGTCCAGCCGTCATTTCGGCTAAAGCTGCTTCCAAGAGGGGCTCCTAGCAGTCTTTGTCTATGAGCTAAAGTCTAAACTCCTTAAAGGGGGTTATATACGAGATTGGATAGGGCTTAGGGTTTAGGGTTCAGAGTTTGGGGTCTAAACTCCTTACAGGGAGTTAAATGGGGGAGTGTTTAAGGGGTTATTAAGGGGGATGCTAGAAAGTCACAATGTAGCTCATACGAAGGTATGGACGTAGACATGGATGAATATCTGTCCAGGATTCAGATACAAGTATGCATTCGTACATACATACATACATACATACATACATACTTACTTACTTACTTACTTACTTACTTCCATGCATGCATGCATACATACATACGTCATACAGCCAGGAGGAGTATTCCCAATGGTCCTTCCTGCACAAGGACCTTTAGAACACTGCTTAATGGGGGTTGGTAGGAAATGAGGGAATATAACCCCTAGAAAAATATTGCCTTATTGGCTACTAAACCCCAGCAAGACTGGGGTGCGTGGCTTAGGAAGACTGCTAAGAAAGTAACGTCTTAAGCACTCCCCAAATCACTCGCACCAAATGGTAAGAAATCCGATGCCCTCCGAGATACACGGTGGACGGTCTAAGCAAATAGTGGGCTCAGAACTACAAAGACCACAAAAACTGTTCAAATAGTTAGGATTAAGCAGTATTTAGTATTAAATGAGGGTCTCGCAGTAGCCCTCTGTCGAGAATCGAGAAAGACGGAAGCTGGGAGAAAACTGATTTGCGATTCTAGTTTCCTGGCCAATGCTGGGAGTTTTTCCTGTACAACATGCTCAAACCCTCGCGCCTGGTTTAGGGTTTAGGGTTTAGGGTTTAGGGTTCCTAACGTGTGGAAGTCTGATTGTCCAACCTTATGTCTCTGGGCCCAGGAACTCACAACGGGCCAAATCCGGACCTTTGAGTTCCATGCCCTTTTCTGCCTTGCCTAAGAACTACATGCAGCTCCTCCCGAAGCTGCAGAATGGCACGGGCCTCATCAACAGACAAACGTGAGAAAAGCAAGTGGAGTACTGAGAATCTTCTGAGCAGTAGCAAGTGCATGCCGTTCCACTGCTAAGTGGGGTGTTGGCAAAATTATGGTCCCTTTTTGGATCCCTATTGCGATACGGCATCTAATATTTAGGGTACCCCAAAGGGACCATAATTGTGACAACCACTGCTAAGTGGTGATGATACGACGAACCCGAAGTTGATTGCAGTCAAACATGGCCACCCCATCCCATGAAGTATAGTCCCCCTTAAATAGAATACGGCTTTGGGTATATTATGATAAGATCCCCCTATACCCCATATTATATCTACTTAAGGGGGACTATATGTTGAGATCTCTGCTCATATAACAAGTCCGTCAGCATTTCAGATCTAGGCACGTTTCAGCTCTACAAGTTTTGGTGGAGATAACACAATGATGAGGTCTGAGCCAGACTTTTCTGGCCGTGAGAAAGGACTACAGAGAACAACGCTTTCCACCGTTCGGCCTCTTGTTAGCTTTTTTCAGCTTTATGCTGCACATATCCAAAAGCATCGCGAAAGGGTGCACATTGAATAACTGATGCCAGGAGCTGTCTGGACTCCCTATGGAGATGTGGGGGCTTCAACTAAAGAATTCCTAGGTCCCCTTTTGGGGGGGTGGTATGGTCGGATCGCACTATTCGGGGAATCTATATTGGGCCCCCCTTTTCTGGAAACTCCCATATGCCTCAGGATCGGAACTCTCGTATCTTCCCTAAACAAGACCGCGCCAGCAAGGAGATCCATAATCAAGTGCAACTGCTGAGACTCATAAAAGGGGGGAGGTGGATTCTTTGAGAAAGTCCCATATGGACCTCGGCCAAAATTACAAAGCACGCTGATGGACACCGGATTGGGGGTATGGCTCTGTTGGTCTCCCACAATTTGTTTGACATGAGAGACCGAAAAAAAAAATAAAATAAAATAAAAGTCTGGCAGGAGAGCAAAAAAAGGCTTCGTTGATTTAAAATATTGGCTACATATTGAAATCCACATATACGTGAGCGGGCTGGAAATTCATCGATTTCGAATACTGGGTTACTACTGGAATGCAAGGTTAGTCAGCGGCTGAAAGTTCGTTGGTTTGCAATACCCAGTACTGGAATCAAGGTTTCGATGGGCCAACTTGTTCTTTTCGTTGATTTGTCATGGTGGCTTATACTGGAATCCAAGTTTCTGTGGGCCGGCTGGAGTTTGTTGGTTGGTGGATGTTGGTGGTACTGGAGTAGTCCGGGAATCCATGTTTTGATGGGTAGGCTGACATTTTATTGATATGCATTGCAGGCTTAGTACGCTTCCGTGAGCCGTCTTACTCCTTTTCATTGAGTTGTAGTACTGGCCCAGTCCTGGCATCCACATTTCCAGGGGCCAGCTGAAACTCACCGGCTGAACTTGGGGTGAGCCCGGGGTTTGGGGATTAAGGTTTGAGGGTTAGGGTACACGATTCAGCGAATTGCTGTCATCGTTTCGCAATGTCTTCAACTAACACAGCCAAAGTCATGTCCTGCACGGCATGAGCTAGCTAGAAGTAGTGAGTCGCGTTTTCTAATTTGGGCTGCCCCTCATAATACGACAGGTCATCAAAAAAATACGGTTCGTCCCGTAATGGGGGGTGCCCAAACTATCAGAGGCCATATTATAACGCGGACCCAATAAGGCGACCATGATTTCGACAACCTTCCACCTAAACCCTGCACCCTAAACCCTAGACCCCTAAGCCCCCTAAACCCTAAACCAACATAACAAAGATCAGCAGGGGCATGGTGCCTGTGCGATGTTGGCCGGGCCTTGCGACGTCTGCTCGGAAAGGCCTTTCTACAATCACAGAATGTGAGGCGATGGTGTAGGATTTGGGTAGGACTTGGGGTCAGGGTTTAAGGTTTAGAGGTTTAAGGTTTGCTGTGATGTTACGTGGAACATGCGACACACGAGCAGCAAGGCGACGTTGAATGCATTGCGGCTTGCGGGGTGCTGCAATGGCCCGACTGTTGACGGCCATCTAACCCATTCACCCACCCCACGCCGTTTGAGGTGGCCAAGCCACCCAAACCTACTCCTTTTAGGGTTTAGGATCTGAAATCAGTTAAGTCCATCTTGGTCAACAACTCAGATTCATCTTGATTTCAGGTTGTCATTGTTGAGGGGATTCTGAAGGCTCATGGCTGAAAGCTCCAAAAAAAAGGCTTGGCTTTGCTTTTCACGGTTCTGCCGGTGGCTGCCCTTAGAAGCCTCCGGCCCCTGATGGACGGTTGGAGGCTCCTGAAGCAGCCGGTCCAGGGCACCCCCCAAAATGACCCCAGAAAAACCAGCCAGCACTTACTTTGAAAGGCCTTGAATACTTACTGGTTGCAAGGGGAACTCCTACTAATGTGGGTGCTACCGTCCCTGTGGCTGTGCTGAGGCAGGATCGTCGAAGCGCATACGCGCCGCCCATATCACAGGTGAAGTTGCGGCAATGTCTATAGCGTTGGTGAAGCCGTATGAGGATCCTTCGGCTATATTGGTGAGTGAACAGACGCGTATTTGTTTAGGGGCGGCCCCAAATATCCTCCTTACCCCATAGACGTCATGCTTCGTTTTGCAGACTTGACTCCTAGTGGAGTAAATGGATCCTTCTAGTAACCCTATATCATCCCTGATACTATTGTAGTTTCCGTGTTCTTTGCCATTGCCCTATATAGGCCTATATAACCCTAATCCTAGTTTCAATTCACATGTTCAGTTCCATCTTTTATTTTGATTCTCCGTCATACTGGTGTCCATGCCCTTTTCCGTTCCTTCCTTCCCTGCTAACCAGTTGTAAGTTATATGACCGTTATATAAGCTACACGCCTAGCATACCTTGAATAACCCCCATAATAGTCCCCTATAGTAATCCCCTATATAACCCCGCCGTTTAAGGAGTTGAGACTATAGCACATGTGTAAGCCGCACTTGCCATGTCATCTTCCATATTCTGTTCAACTTGATTTTTCATGATCCCTGTAATGTGCCATGGTAACCCTATGTAGCCCAGAGGTAAGTCAACCCTAAACTCTAAACCCAATATCCTAAACCCTAAACCCTAAATCCTAAACCCTAAGCCCCGAATCCTAAGCCCTACACCCTACGCCGCGTACCCTAGAGAAAGCCTTGGCTTCCAGACGTTCAGAGTGAGCTCGGAAATTCAAGTCTCGAGACTCAGGGTTTAGGGTTTAAAGGGTTTAGGGTTTAAAGGGTTTAGGGTTGGGGGTTGACGATTGAGGGTATGGATAGTCAAGGAACATCCACCCCCTGCCTCTGAGCACTCCACCAAAACAAGCACAGGACCGTTTGAGATTTAACTTTTTGGCCCACGCGAGCCCAGATTGCAGGTCGCTTTTCCTTTTAGCAAGTTGCTGGTTTTAGGACCTAATGATCTTGTGGGTGCATTCGGGAGTCCTTCTTTGGATATGGGCTGCATGGCTTCGGGGAGAACCAGCAGGTTCGTGGCGCCTGCCGGGCCTCTGGTGGAGATGGCCTCCATGGTTGCTAGGTCGCGCGAAGTCACCTTGGTGTTGCTTTAGGGTTTAGGGTTTAGGGTTTAGGGTTCTGGTCCTAGTCCCAAGTAAGATTACGCGCTTCCTTCAAAATTCTACAGCCAACCGGAGCAAAATCTCGTTCTACAAATTGGGGACCATAAGCCCTAACCCCTATATGTAACCCCAATATAACCCCTGTGTAACTCCTAATGTGTCCCGCAAGCATTCCTGACCTCACTGCTTCTTGGGATTCCCAACGACGTTCTTCAGACTAGATGCGGATGGAATGTGTACAATATCATCGCTGTACAGTGTGATAGTTGTATAGATGATATGTAGTGTAGTACTATAGTCAGGCTGGAAGACAGTTGCGCAATGTTTTGTTGAACTTCCTGCCCCTCTTCAGACTTACTCATGCTTAGTTGGGAATGGAGTACTGAATCTCTGTCGTAGCAGTCCCTTTCAGACTGCCCATTATCGTTAGAGCCTTGCCATTATAGCCCGTGAAAAGTCCCTATAGCCCCTTCACCCATTCAAAACGAAACATGCGTAAGAACAAGACACTACCTGCCTCAAATGCCTGGGCCTCCAGAGAGAAAGCCGAAGCTACCGGAGACAGGATGACATGGGGGCTCTGAAGGATTGCGGCCTCATGGACCATCAAGGATACTTCAGGGGATCAAGGGCATCCTTTTGGGTGGACTTCTGTGGATTTCAAAAAAATCTAATCAATGAACGTGACCGGGGTCTACCTAGAAAAAACCTTCATGCACGCAGTCGACACGCTGCGCTATGCTGAGGCAAAAGGCCCATGCGCATAGGCATACAAGATTAAGAACATGGTTGGACCACCCCTTCAAAGTGCGCGGAATTCCCAAAAAGCCCAACTGAGCAACAGTCAAGGTTTCCCATAGAATCGCGGTACGTGGGTTCCTACTAGACTAGGGGGTATACTAGGGACTGTACTAAACTAGCAAGAGGATCCCTAAATCCACCCTTCATGGTCCTCTCCTACCCCTAATACTGACAATAATATTCACATACTTGAGCTATTGGCTGTTGCCAGGGACCGCAGAATGTTGGCAACTGCCTGACCGATGCAAGGCTCGCAAGATTCACCACAAGGCAGGGCTTAGGGTTTAGGGGTTCAAGGGTTGAGGGGTCTTCTGGTTTAGGGTTTCAGGTTCAGGGTACTGATGTAATGCGCACCATCTAGGGTGTAGGGTTTGGTGCTTCAGGATCCAACTGTTAAGATACATGTCAGTGAATACCATAATATTGTGGGACAGGGGTCTGTAAGTCAGTGATAGAAGCTATCATGGCTGGCCTTCATGTCATTGCAACTGCCCATCGCATACAGCGCACAAACTCTTCTGAAAGGTAATGGCAATTATGGGAACAAGGCTTCCGTGGGTCCACAAGGGCACCTCGCAATTTGGGCTTCCGAAGGGTTGGCTTACGAAGACCGTTGTCTTGACGGATCCGAGGGTGTGCTTCCTCCATGGGTGGGTCTCGATCTACCGTTTGGGCTGAGCATGAGAATACGCTAACAGCAAGCCCTACACATGAGTAGCATTTTTTGGTGGTTAAACCTAGTAAGATAATATTCCTTATATAAAATACTATACCCAAAAGGAGGAGATAATCTTACTCTATATTGGGTACCATGGTATCCCCACATAAAATACTACTCACATGAAGGCCGATAATAAACACCCTGAAGCAACCCTCAGTTGCAGATACGGTTTAGGGTTTAGGGTTAAGGGGTCTTGTTGGTTTCTGGAGGATACAAAAGGAAGACTGCATGCCATCCAACAGATCTTTCTTGTATCCCTTCAGGACATAGCCTTACTAGAGGTTAGTAGAGAATAGGGGAATATACTCCATGTTCAGTCCATATATATATATATATAGTTCCCGTGTTCCCTACCCTAAGCCTTGAATCCTAAACCCTCTCTATATATATATATATGTATACATGTATACATATATATGTATATATATATAGATACATACATTTATGTGTGTATACATACATATATTTCTATTCCCCACTAACCCCCGGAAAGTAGTCTCAACACCCAAAGCCTGCGGGTCGCAGTCGCCCATCCTTGCCGGGAGTTCTCGGCAGGCCGCATCGAGCCTGAATAACTAATGGAAAATCATATGGAAGCTTTCAGGCTTGCAGCAACAGGAATCTTGGCCCATCAAATGAAAAAGAACATGGAAAATGAAATGGACACCTTACGTCCCTTCGAAGGGCTATATGGGGTTTTATATTTGGCTTGGGGACAGTACCCCCAAAATGGATAATCAAGCAGAGGATTATTTAGGGGATCATGCTGGTCGAAAATTCGTGTTCGTTCCCGGCGATCTCCACAACTGAACTCTTTTGAGCGCATTTAGATTGACCCTTATCCTCCAATGAGAGCCCTAGACACGAGCCCATGACAGAAGTGAGCAATCCTTGGCTAATCGGATAGGGTCACCACAAACCTCAAGGCGTGCAGGCCTCTGGGAGCAAACATGGAAAATCCGTTGCTCAACCTTGGAGAAAACTCAGCTGCCAGCAATTCTTGATGGACACGTGTCCTTTGACCTGTCACGGTGATGAAACTCTGTAGCTATCACCACTACCATCGTAGTAAGGTAAAGTAATCCAGTCGTTGCTCCTGATAGAACCAAGCACGAAACCTCCATACTTCGACTCCTGTGAACAGGCTCATCCTTATGGAATCTTAGCTTGGGGTCCCTACTTGGAGGCTATAACCCAAGTAGAATGGCATATATAACCCAATAATACACACACGAAGTCGTCTAATGTGGCTCTAACTGAGTTAGAAGAACCAGCTAGAATTGGGCTAGAATTGTCCTAAGCCCTTGCATCCCATACACATCCCTATAAATCCCGAGTATCCATTTCATGTTCCATGTTCTGCTCCATTTGATTCTCCATTATTGGTTATAAATACCCTTTGAATCCTAAACCCCAACCTCCAAGATACCCTTTGAACCCTAAACCCCAACCTCCAAGATACCCCTTGAACCCTAAACCCCAACCTCCAAGTAGAGTTCCCAAGGCCTTGCAACAATCATTGGACAGCATCTGCCAAGCTAAGATCAGCCATGAGCCTGCACCGGGGATTTCTCATTTGTTGGTTAAGAGTTTTAGGGTTTTGGGGTTGACGGGTTCAGGGTTTAGGCCTTTGGGGTTTAGGATTTGGGGCTACTCTAGGGATCAAAGGACAGATTAAATACAGTCTAAACTCCTAGTATCCCCCTTAATATACCCTATCGCAGTCCCTTATATACCCCCTATACAACCCCCTTTAACGAGTTTAGACTATAGCCCA
>CAJNIZ010005080.1:82545-92736 GCA_905231905.1 Symbiodinium pilosum | reverse complement strand
AGTTTAGACTATAGCCCATATGTAGAGGTTTAAGGGAGTATAAGGGTACTTCAGAGAAAGTAGGATACCAGAGAAGGTTTAAGGTCAAATATTCTCTGCGTAGTGTGATCCTCCAGCTCGTAGCTGCGACAGCAAATTGTAGGCACAGAGACTGGGCTGCTACTACAGGATCTGAGATATGTTGTTTTATCTACTCTATCTATCCATCTATCCATCTGTCTCTACCTATCTGTCTCTATCTATCTGTCTCTATCTTATGCTAGCCTATCACACTTGCGTATGTGTCTGCACACCGTTTGTATTTCATTGTCCACTTGGTTCTCATTATTTCATGTTGCTGAACATCAATGCAGAATGAGGCAAGCCTGCAAGCAAAGACCTGCCGCAGCAGCCATAGCTGCTATAAGGAGTCCAAAGAAAAGCTATGGTGAAGTGCACCAGCCTATGGGGGCGGATACCCTTCTCAAGAATCCCTATGATAAGGAGTAAGCGTGTTGTGGTCTATAGTGCGGTCAGGCTCACCTGTCTATGGGAAAACCGTGGTTGAAATCCACAGTTTAGGCCATAACTATGCCAGCTGCCACTTCGTTTGACGTCCAAAGTGGGATGTCAAGGAGTCATACTGCGAGCCCAAAACAGGCCGGCGGGAGTCTATCCTCGCGGTCGCAGGGGCCTGCCTTTTCTGCAGGAAAGCGTGGACAAACCCTTCTAGATCCACAAGACTCACGCAGTTTAGGGTCCAGGGCTTAGGGCTTATAATCAAGATTTGGCCCTGACTGTGCCAAGCGTCACATCTGTGAGAGTCCACAAATGGAACGTCAAAGACTTTAAACTCGAGCCCAAGCAAGGCCGGCAGTGTCACTAGCTGCAATGCCAGGGCTCTCCAAATGGTCAGACCCGACACATGCACCCTGAATTCACAGTGATTGTATGGGCACTATTTTGAGTGCGCCCATAACACGATATTTCAGCAAACCAGAGTTACCCTTTACATCCACTAAATGTTACACGTAGCTGCTTTTTCACAGACCCAACTGTGTTCAGTAGTTTTCAAGACCGCTGTGTGTGCAACACCCACCCTTTGCCACTTCAAACAACACCTTGGGAGCAGATGCACAAATGGATCCACAAGCGAGACGAACTTGTTTTCGAAACGAGCGATGACACAGTCTAGCCGATTCTTGGTGAGAAGGCTTTCTTGAGTGAGCACCTCTCAACGTTAAAGCTTCAGAGGGATGAGACAAACTGATGGCACCACGTCTTACCAAGAGGGCTAGCAAGCAATGGCCAAACTCAGACATTGCGCAGCATGCCGGACACTCCTGCGCAGTGCGGTTCCCGTTTCAGGGGACGTCCACAGATTCAGGGGCCCCAACTTGAAAGATAGCCAACTTGTCTGGCAAGAGCCGTCAAGTCCTGTGTTTTCGACAAGCAGTCAAGCTTTAGAGCTCAGCTTCACACGGTCAGGATTCTGACCCTAAGATTTGGGGCTTACACATGCTTCACAACTTTCAAGTGACGGAATACTGCATGAATAATAGCGCGAACAATAATAATAGTAACGGATATATAAGTAAGGGTGGAAGCAATTATGAAAAGGTGATGGTAGGATGTATAGAGCATGATACATACCAGTGGTTGGTACCACAAGCATTTCACAGCAGCATCAGCTTCTGCAATCATGTTTGACAATGCAACAGAATTTAGTTTCACTGGGAATGCGAATGGCAGTCACGGTGAGAAAGCAGACGTACAGAGAAGACAATAACGGTAATGATACAAGTGATAGTAATCATTGGCTGGGATTGTTCCCCATTCCTTCCGTGAGGTTGTTTGTTTTGCAGCAGATGAAATTAGAAACTCTCACTGCCAGCCACCCATGTTCCTGGAGTGTCCATTGTTCCTCGACATGTCCATCCAATTACGAAGCCCAAGATTGCTCGCTCCACCTACGCTTCATAGCAAACCGACGATTATCCCTACAGAAGACAGCCTTTCTTCAGGCGCGTCCCAAAACTGAGTTATGAATCATGAAAGTCATTCTGAATCAATTGTTGTTACGCTGTGTTTGCCGGGAACCTATGGGTGGATAGAGGTGGGTGTAGGGCAAGACCGCCTTAACCTTGGCCAGGAGAGCATGCAACTCCCCACCCTCATGGGCAGCTTCCACAGTGGAGGGTCCCATGTAGCTGGGTTATATTGGGGTATATACTGGGATTATGTAGGAGTAATGGAAAATAAAATGGAAACTACTACATTTACTGCAAGTTGTGCCCCAAGACGCTCCGTAGTCTTGAGATTGAATGACCCTCATGGCTACAGCATCTGCCCACTTAAACAGAGCAGCTTCAGCAAGCCGATTTTTGAGCTTCTTTTTGTCTGCGCGTGGTTGAGGCTTTTCTTCGCAGCAGAGCAACGGGCAACACCAAGGCTTCTACGGCAAATCGTGAATCAGGGACTAAGGCTTGGAAAGCCACGATGCCACAAGACACCAGCATCTCACCTTAAGCATGAAAGCCGGGCATCAGCACCCTCTCTGTCTGGTTCACGCCAGTGCTAGCGAACTTCTCCCCCTCTTCTTCCTGCAGTGTACTGTGGCGCCCTAAATAACCTCCCGTATCGTTTGAGGTCTATTTGGGGTACTCTATATTGTGCTCTGGGCCATAAGTAGCCCCATAAGTATAGAAGGACGAAAGGATCGTGATCTTGGTCACTGTCTAGGCGCCTACATTAGGGTCAGCTCTTTGACCAGGGTTGTCCATTCAGGTTTTGGGGTTTAGGGTTTAGGGGTTTAGGGGCTTAGGGGTTTAGGGATTTAGGGGTTTAGGGGCTTAGGGGTTTAGGGGTTTAGGATTTAGGGTTTTGGGGTCTGAAGTTCAGGTCAACTACCTGAACCCTAAACAGTCGTATTCATTTTCTTTGCCATTATATAACCCTAAAAATGAACTATAGTAGTTTCCATTTTCCATTCTCCTTATATAACCCTCATAAACTATAGCCGTTTCCATCTTATTTTCAAATAATCCTTATATAACCCTAATATACTATAGTAGTTTCCTTTTATTTTCCATTATCCCAAGTGGCAGAGACCAAAAAGAAGCTTTTGAGTTTCAGCTTTCAGGGGCTTCGTCAAGAAAAAAAGGGATGGAGCCGCGCCGCGGCTTTGGGGTTGTATACTACTAGGGTTATATGAACCATAGTCTAAACTCTCAGTATCCCCTTTAGTGACCCCTATAAGAGTCCTCTATATAATCCCATATATAATCCCCTATATACCCCCCCTTTAAGGAGTTTAGATTTCGGCTCATATAGGGATCATGGAGAATTAAAATGGAAACTACTATTTAGGGTGTCTTAGGGATGAGCATATGTATGATTGATACGTTATCCTTGACACTCCAGCGGGGAGTTGGACAGCAATGTCATGATCAGATCTATGATTCTATGATACACAACTGATACTCTATCCTGGTCACTCCCAGATGGGTTCCCTCATCGGAGTGCCATCATACAGATGCTTGTCATCACTGCTGTATTCCTCAAATCCTTAATCGATGCCGGTCTCAGCAAATCCAACACCCCTTAGGTCCTTCGGCGATGCCGAGGTCCTGCTAGGATTGTGCGCGCGAACGGTCCGCAAAGGCTACGTGCTCCAGCGAACCACTCACAACTAGGTTGCCTGCGCCGTTCTAGACCGTCTTCAGTCCGTATGTAATCCAGTGGCAGCGTCAATGGCGTCTGGGATCTCCGCAGCCGAAGTGCTGTCAGTGTCGTCCGGTCTGTCTAGCAAACGACACACATTTCCTGAGATGCTGTTTAGGGTTTAGGGTTTAGGGCTGGAGGAGCGTGGCAAGACGTGCCTCGTCTTCAAATCTGCCCTCAAGGGCAACAACGTTTCATGAAATGTGTCCAACTGAAAGGGCTCCCACATAGGCTCACACTTGTGTAAGTTGCCCCAATATAGACCCCAATATACTAGAATCTTATGGGGACCCCTTTTTGAAACACCCTTTGCGTGTCTGTTCTCCATGCAGATTCCGTTCCAAAGCGCCTCCGAGTCTCGCGTGCAGGGATGTCCACCTCTGAAGTGGGAGACGGATACCCCAACCCCAGGCTTTAGGGTGTGCCCAAATCTTCTAAAACTGTACCCAAACTCAACAAGGGGACTTTGGTTACTTTGGTTGCGCCAACCCCTAGAATTAGGACCTTGTTAAGATCCTATGATAGATATAGAGTCCTGAATTTAGGGGTTGCCAAAATCCCCTGATTAAAGCTAGCATGGAATTGTGAAGAACCCTTGCTAAATGACAGTCGTCTTTGTAAGGCCTCCAGAAAGGTCTGTGTCAACTTTGGGGAGCATAACAACTTCAACAGATGTCAGTGGCAAAGGGAACCCTAAACCCTAAACTCTAAACCCTAGAAGGCTAGGATTCAAGTCTTCGGGCTAAGAGGTTTCGTTCTTCGCGCAAGTGAGGCGCTCACACGGGACATGCAGAGTATGCCAGAAGACGTATGGAAGGTTAGCACAGGAAACAACGCATGCCACACCAACCTGGAAGAGATGATGGAGTTGTCCGCAGTAATGCCGGAATTATGCTTAAGAAGGCCCCATGGGCTGGCCTTGTAATCTTCACAGAAGGATACAATCCCAAGACAGCGCTTCAAGATCCCTAAAAGAGCGAAGTTGGGAAGCCGGAACTTGACCCCTCCAAAATGCCAGCCTCCATTTCATGTTCTATGTTCCTTTCCGTTTGGTTCTCCGTCGCCCTAAACCTGAACCCTCAGCCCCAGCCCTACATAGTACTTCCCTTTCATGTTTCTTTAACCTTGAGCCTCTCCTGCAAGTTTCATCCCTCAACCACATGTGAGCCCTAAGCTCTGATTCGTTCAGAACCGAAACCTCCCACAACTTGCTGATGCCTCAAAGGGAATGGCAGAATGGATCCTGTAATAACTTCTACATCGTCCCATGATAATACCTATATTCCCTCCCCCCATTCCCCCGTAAGCGCCCTAAACCCTAAACCCTAAACCGTAAACCGTGGCAAGATAATTGCAGGCAAGGAACTGCCCAACAGCTGGCGGTGGAGGTGCAAAGATGCCCTCAGCGCCCGCTCACCTTCGCTGTTTCCCAGAAAGACGGCCCTCAGGCTAGGGTTTAGGGGCTTTGGGGTTAGGGGTTTAGGGTTTAGGGGCTTAGGGTTTAGGGGTTTAGGGGTTTAGGGTTTAGGGGTTAGGGGTTTAGGATTCTTGGGTTCCCTCTACAGGATAGGGATGTATGGGCATTGCACAAGGATCATGGAAGCTCTTGTGAAATTTATAGGAGTAGCATGAAGCTGTTCCAGGAATCTTTCACCTGACTGTCTCTTGGCTGGGCAAGTTTGAATGAGAGCGCTGACGTCAACATGCAAGTTTCACAGACATTCCCTTAGCAGTAGCAAGCTTCGTATAAGGATCCCCCACGGGCTCGTGGCATAGACATTATGAGCACGATCCTGAAAACAACAAACAATGATATGGAGAAGGAGGGGTACCATCAGTGAAATGCAGGCATCAGTACAAAGATGAAGTTTATGAAACAATAAGAAGATGAAGACTTTTAAGAATTTCAAGTACCGAAAGCGCGTGGAAAAACATGTTTGACACCACGCAGGATAGCAATCACCAGCGCACATTGCATTTTGCCTTGGTGTTTAAGGTCTGCTTGAAAGGATGGCCATCTTGTATAACACATCTTCGGCGGCGTTTTTTTGGCTGAAACTACTCACCGCAACCGGTCTCAGAAACATCAAGTTGAAGCATCGAAGTTTCCCCCATCATCCCTGCAGAATCCTGAAGGGACCCGCCTAATTAATATCGTATATGACCCTCCTTAAAGGCCTTATGTTTCTGAGAAACCACCAACATGGCAATCCCGTTCTAAATCAAAAAACCTGCCTGCTGCTCCGTTTGTGTCCGAAATAACCTGGCAAATTTAGGTTGTGGAGCTTTGTGAACGGGATGTAGGGTTGAAGCTTTTGATTTACAATTTAGGTTTTAGGCTTAAGGGTGTATGGCTTCGGATGCCGGGTTTACGGCCCAAGCTTTAGTGCGCAAGATTTACGGCTTAGGAAAAATTTGGGCGTTGGGCTGCGGGTTCAGGATTTGGGGCCTCTTTTTCAACATAAAATTGGGAGTCCACAGACAACCAAACAACAACCAGAAATCCGGAATGGTACAATTGAAAACTACCCTTGGTAACCCCCCTCATTCCTCAGAAATCCACATATTTAGATGCCTCAGGCCCGCATTGTGCCAATCCCACATGTTGCGCAGCACAGCACAGCCTCAAGGCAAGAAGGAACTTTGCGCAAGCAGTTCCTACGTGTAAGGACCTGTACGATCTTCAAGACCTCCTAAACCATAAACCGCTGCCTTGGCCGGCTGCAAAACCACGGGTGTTTCTAGCCGTATCATACTGAAGTTACCATTTGAACCGAACCGTATTTCTCCGACCATCGCAAATCCTCCACCGCTTCACCATGCCTCCATCACCCATCCAGCACCCTTCCCGCTTCCGTGAAGGTGCGGACGGAGGGCTGAGGTTTGGGTAGCGAGGGTAAAATTGTGGACTGGGTAAGTACTGGTGCGGAAAGTGTTTTCAGCTGGCGCTCCGAACCGGACCGAGCCGCACCAAACCTTTCGACACCGAGGTAGACCGCGGCGAGCCCAAACCAAACCGAAACACAACACCTATGGTGATTCCGCAGGCGCCAGCTGCAGAGGACAGGTGAGAGCCTTGCGAGGGCGAAGGGCGGGAGCTCGCAGTGAGCGCGGCCCACGCATGGAAAGGTTGAACCCAACAAGCTGCATGGCCTGGCAAGAAGAGTCCTTGGAGGTCTATGGAAGATATATGATTTAAGATTTATGGTTTCGGGAATAAGGGTCGAAGGCTCAGGATTGAGGCTTTATGGCTCTAATTTAGGATCTAAGACGTAGGATTTGGGATCCAGGACGCAGGTTCCAGGATTCAGGCGCAGGATGGAGGGTGCTAGTTTAAGGTCTGGAACCTGCGGCATAGGATTTAGGCGAAGGGCCTAAGATTCACATTTGAGGGCTTCGGACTTAGAATGTTTAGGATTTCAATGCTTCGCATGTACGATATAAGGGTTTGAAAATTCAGGAGTTAAGACGTAAGGCTTAAGACTTAGGATTCAAGCCTATCAAGCTTTGATGTCGGAATTTCGGGTTTGGGAACAAAGTTGTTGGACTTAGGGTTGAAGGTTTAGAACATAGGATTTAGGCTTCCGGACGTCAGGAGTAAGGTCTATCGTGATGTACCCGACGCATCACAGTAAACCCTACTCCTGACAGCGACTTCGGTACACGGAGCGTGGTCCCGGCAGGAATGGAACATATGTATTGATGAAGAGGAAAATGCTGTCTTCAGAATGTAAAACGCGGGAACGAATCCGGCTCCTCGGCACGAATTGATTTGGTATTACAGTGCTTGAATACCAACGATGCCGAAACCTTGCAAAAACCTCGCCGGCCAAACTACACGTCGGACATCCCTGGCCTAGCGGCCGCTTTGAATTCTCGACGTGCGTGCGAAAGGATTTAAGTTTCAAATCATTCGTGCTAATTCTCGACTTGGTCTATAGTCTAAATTAACTCCCTATATCCCTTTTAACTCAATAAGCGCTAAACGGAGCCCTATATAGCCCACTTCAAGGAACACACAGAATTGCTCAGACGCGTTCTCTGGAGCCATCTTAACCACCGGACCTCTAGAGGCTCTCCAGGCCACGGCAGTAAGCCCAAAATCTTCAAATTGTTCACAACCCTCTTTACGCACAAGGCCCAAAACCTCCTACGTTGGCTTGACATCCATGAATGCGTTTTGGGACCCTTCTAAATGCACAAGGCCCAAACCCTCACACCTTGGCCGTAGATCGCTCAGTGCGTTTTTTGGAGCCCTCCAAACGTATAAGGCCCGAAACCACACACGTTGGCCTTAAATCCTTCGGTGCGTTTCTTGGAGCCAACTGAGCACAGAAGGTCAACACCTTCACATATGGGCTTTAAATCCTTGAGCGCATTTTTGGGGGCCCTCTACAAAGCCCTCACACATAATAAGAACAACAGCACCATGTGCCCTTGAAGTTGCCTGGTTCTTGGAACGTGTGAAAGACGGAGCCGGCACGTGAGCCATATGAGACATTGTGAGCTCTTGCCAGGCTCCACCCCAACATTTGGAGCTGGACAGCCTTTTTGCCACAAACGCTTCTCAGCAGTCCAAGCCTTCTATGATGCTTCAGAACGTAAGTACTGTGAACGTAAGTTTTGAAAACGTGCGGGTCGTACGTCAGAACGTGCGTGCCGAAGCCACTAAAGCCGCGGGCCCCACTAGTCGAGCAGCCAAGCATTGTCGCGTACATCGTGCTGTGCAACGTGCTGCGATGGCCCGATAATGGCTGGCCTTTTCACCCGCCCCGCACCGTCTGAGGTGGCCAAATCACAGAAACCGAGTCCTTTCAGGGATTACGACCTAAGCTCAGTTCTGTCCATCATGGTCGACAACAACATTGTATTTCCGGCGGCGTCCTGCAAAGTTCACGCCCATGGCTATGGTGAGGCAGAACATCAGCAAGGGTCTACCTGCGCCATGCAGGTCAAGGGGTGCATGTGCGGCCTTGATATAGGATTTAATGTTGGATCCAGATTAGTGTGGGGGTTCTCAATTGTGCGAAGTTTCGCCGAAATTATTCAGCACCCCCTAGGTTCGTTTGGGGGTCCTTAATTGTGCGAAGTTGCGCGGCCAAATAAAATAATTCTGAGAATAACTCAATAGAAACCCATTTAAATGCTTTCTAAAACCCTTCTGATCTATTACCGAGCAGATCCTGATCCCTCCTATTGAATTTTAACTAGAACCGAAAAACCATGGAATGTTCGGGGTGAACCCCCCCCCCTACACTAGATGGGTCCCCATTTTTGTTTGGGGGGGGGCTCCCCCCTACACTAATCAGGACCCAACATTAGGACTTAGGAAAACCTATGGATGTAGTTTGTGCTTCAGCCCTATACCGAGGGAATGTACCAACTCAACAAACGCAGGCATTGCCTAAACATATGAGGAACTAAATTCTGTTGCCATGTCTCCCACAGCGTGTCACATCTGAGCCGATGCTGATTTGTATCACTGCCAACAAGATGGTTTGGGAACACACTATAGGTTCCGCATCACCAAGAAAGACTGCAGAAACCCAGCACCGCGCAGCAGGAAACCCCGAACCCGCCAGGTTCAGATTTCGGTGTGCGGGTCAGCGCGCACACCACAGCACACGTTCCGTGTGCAGAGCGCGGTACATTGGCAAACCTTGAATGTTAAACCCTCAACGGCCCTAAACCCTACCCCACGTGCTTCAAGCCTTCCCATAGTCTTTCAAGGCATCGGCGTACTGTAAGGTGCCCATCTGGCCAGCCGACCTGAACCGCAAGTTTACCATAAACTTACACTACTGGCGGCTAGTCGGCTAGTAGGGAACCAAGAAATGAATGATCAAAAGACTGTTCTAGGGGAATAATATAGGGACTATAGGGATGCGTTCCTGCATTCCGCCGCACCACCACCGCCGCCGCCGCCGCCACCACCACCACCACCACCAGCACCAGCAATAACCAGTGTTCAGGATTCTTTTGTTTGGTGCACGGCTTCCTGCTGCTTTACCGTGAATGACCGTGGGATCTGCTGCTGACCTTTGAATGAAAGTTGCTGCTCTTGGGTTGAGAGCCCTGAAGAAAAGGACCTCAACAGTAAAGTGGGAATGTAAGAAAGGCTTTTCAAACATTGGTATCCCACTGTGAAATACCCCCAAAATGGGATCCCTCACCTGGACCCTAAGCCGTAACCGCCAGACAGTCTGGGACAAGCAATCCAACATTCCCCCTATTGTATATTGACACCATATTTGGGATATATATATATATATATGTATATACATATATATATATATATTCATAAGGATTCCCAAAATTAGGGATACCTTTTTCGGGTCCCCATAAAAACCCTCCACCCTAAATTAAGGACCATACCCTTCCCTCAGTCGAGATGCTGAAAGCACCGGAAAGCGCGCAGGAAGCTCTGCCTTGTCTTCTTGCGCACCAAGCCGCGGAGGTTTTAGGGTTTATAGGCTTTGGGGTTTAGGG